>JAMWEH010001079.1:0-21054 GCA_024721245.1 Mitragyna speciosa | reverse complement strand
ATAACCTTTTATTCTGCCCGTTTTGCAGCAACAAGCAGTCTCCAATGCTTACATGCAATTCAATAATTCTTGAGAGGAACATAATTCGACGTTGGTGGAAATTCTGTTTACACCACGACTGCCTTTCTTTGTATAAAGTATTGTTTCACAACATCAAAATATAAATGAATTTTACAGCTGCCATGTGTTTAACAGAGTTATGCATTATACAATGTCAGAAGGTGGGTTTTCAGGTGATTTAAGAAATGGCTCCTTGCTTACCACATCAACTTGGGGTGGAACAGCCTTCTCCTTCGGAGGGTAGAGCAAATAGTGTTGCACCATAAAGAGAATGTCAAAGAAAATAGATACCTGCATGGTTCATTCCAGAAAAGAAAATAAGTACCAGTCATGAAAATTATTTTACAAAATATGTTCCTTTTTGCAAATTTGATAACACAAAAATATGCATCATGCATGAAAAGAAAATAAAAAATATGTTACTCTCAGCACTAAAAAGAGAAAAGGAAAAGAAAAAGATCATAAAGAAGAGAACAGCGTCAGATTGGCACAACTTCCCCTCTCAGCCTTATGGTTAACAGTCTAGATTTCAAATAAGGGCCCCAAAAATAGGAAATCAGCCGCCAAGCCTGCAAGTGATGTAGGCATAACACGCAAACTGTTTTACGCCCAAAAATATTGACACACAAATTATAGAATACAGCCAACCCCTTGCAATTTTCACGTCTCTCTAGCAACCAATTTTTCATCTCTCTTCCAAGTTGAGGTGTCAACATGAGCAACTTTCCACAGAACACCTCATAAAATATCTTTTTATATTTGTCCCTTAAGCTAGCAGATTCTTATCTATATTACTCTCATGCATATAATTGTCCACAATTTTCTTGCTTAAATGCTGACAAAAGGAATTAATAGAGCAAAGAGAAATCTTGATCTAAGTTTTGCCATTTTTGGTATTGGACATGAAAAGAGAGAACAGTCCAATCATTTTATGACATGAAAAGTGGTTATGTTCGTGACAGCATAATATTTGCACCTTTTCAAAAAAAGATGGGGCATTCTTGAATCTCGAAAGAAGATTAAGAAAGCATTAAAATGAATTAGGATGACGCTCAAAATCAACTGAGAAAAACAGTACGTACCAAGGACAGCAGAGTCTTGCCTATGTTCCCATAGAAGTTCACCCAGGATTCTAAACAAACATGAAGGAAACATAGTTCGGCATTGCATTATATTATTGTTGAAACCCCAAAAGGAAACCAGTTAAGTGCAGTTATAAGGACTCACTTTGATCAATCGATTGCACAGCCATTTGTGCGTAGTTTTGTCACGCCACCAAGAAAATCAAGCAAAATGTTGCCGATACTCCATCCAACAGTGCTCTTCCTTCGGAAGTTCATCACAGCCTAAATTACATATGCAAGTCACCATGAGAAAATGGCATCCTTTAGAAACTGAAAAGCTCAAGACCTTGTCAAAATGTTAAGCATCAAAAGCACCCAGAAAGCTGGTGGGTTTTAAATAATGGATAGAGTTTGGATTGTCCTAGACTAAGCTCGAGTACATATATTCAGTAGTGTGCAATTTTATAAATAGCCAGTAGCAGAAATAACCTGAGGAATGTATTTGATGACTGTCATAACAACTTGCACTGTGCTGCATATACAGTTGAAACACAAAGTTAAAAATCCACTACAATTACGTAGCATGATGAAAAGTATTCTTGCACTAATAATCTCAGCCGAAAACAGTTGAGTATCACTTAACAACACTTTTGGAAAGATGAGGACTTCATTAATAGAGAATTCTTCAATTTGTACATATAACAAGTGCCAGCTGGATTTTAGTCATTCTGAACAAGCACTGGAAGAGTAACTTTCTCATCTTAATATTATTTTAATCAAAGCATAAAAATTAACCCTGATCATAAAGTTCATCTGTTATGCATTATGACATCATTTTAATTGGATAGCGAAGCAGGAACATTAGTGGAGTAAAATAAAGAAGCTTACTTGAAGCAGGACACCAGCCAAAGCCACTTATGATGGGGAAGTGCTATGAAAAAACAGACTGCTGCTGATAACCAAGCAATCATGAGAATCGTAATTGCAATTTTTGAGACCTTTTGATGTCCGCGCTGGAAAAGGAGAACATTTGAGGGGATAGAGAGGGAAAGGGTAAATCCACAGCTGTATGAACTGGTGTGAGCCTCAAATGGCAGTATAAATGACAAGTATTGCTCCCAAGACAAAAAGTTTGAAGTGTATGTGTACCATTTACAACATTACATGCAATTTTTGTCATTTTTGGTCACTTTTGAAAACGCATACAGACCACTAAAGAAGCATTAATTACTCACATCATAGATTGCAATCTGAAACAAGGTCAATGCAGTTAGCAGAACTGCATGGATTGAGAAAGCTACATCATTGGCAGCTACTGGAATCATCTGTGATAGAACAATCAAAGAATGAAGTAATCAAGGTTTACGGCAAATTCCGCCTTTCACCAATTAGTATGTTACATGCAGCTGTGATTAAACAGAAATAGGTAGAAAAATAAATAACTTGAACCCCCAGAAGAAGAGGAATTGCGAAAATAACATGATTAGGTTAGAAACACTCTTTTTAGTTAAGGCTTTAACATTGCAAATATTGATCAGGTAGAGGCACATAATCATCACCCATGAAACTGAAAAGTGTTTAAAACGATCATGGGATTTCAAGAATCCATCAGGCAGGACCCAAGACCTCCTCTACATAAATTTATTTATGGAACCGTAACATCAATTCAACCATATTGCAATTGGCAATTAAAAGAATTAAAAAAAAAAAAAAAAGGAACCTGATCATAGCCAAATTTCTGGTGGTACTGGCGCTGAACAGCAGAACTGAAGAAAAGGGAAGCGTTGTATACGAGATACGAGGAGTGCTTCGTCAGATTCAACAACACGAAATCAAAATTCAAGCCCACGACACTGAAGCCCACCAAAAAAATAAAAAACAATTAGCAATAAAATGCAACAGTACAAAAATTTTCAGAAAAAATCAAGAATCAAAGTTAAAATAGAAAGGAAAGTGAAAAGCTCAAACTGAAGAAAAGGGTCTACGGAGATCCAAGAAACCTTTTACGGCGGAAATTCAAGATGACTTGGGGATAGAAACTGATGGACCAAGAAACAAAAGCAACCCATCCCAAAACATTGTACAACACTTCCAGTGCTGTCGAATGCCACGATGCCCCCATCTCTCCCTCCTCTTCTACTCCTACAGTTGCTATCTAAAGTCCGAGTCGCATGGAATTTAATCTTTAATCACTCATTCGTTTTTATATCCAAATAAAAGACACACTCTCAGAATCCAGGCTGCGTGAAGTGAGGTGAGATGCTGCTGCCTATGTATGGAGACGGTGGAACGGCGCAGATTCTGATTTGCTTTTGCTGTGAAAGCGCTGTCCATTGTTAACAGAAAAGCGTGGCCCAATTAAATGCTAAGATAAGACACGACTTATCATGTATATGTACGAGTCCCAAGAAATTTTCCCAACGTCAATACGTCAAGCTTTTTTTTTTTTTTTTTTTGAATAAAAGGGTGGAAAATTGGAATCCTGGAAATGAACTTGCCTCGCCTGCCGTCTCAATTCACAATCCTCGCCTCATTACTCTAACAAACTGAAATAAATGAAAAACCATTTCTATACTCAACACCTAAGGAATAATTTATTATGGGAATATATAGATAAAGAAGTCAAATTATTTAGATATTCTTATTTCCCTCAAATTATTAATACTGTACAGCCCATAACAACCCAAGAATGTAAACGAATATGGCCTACAACCCCCACGTTCGATCCGTAAGGCTGAAGCCCAATAACATTAACATGTGGGTATGCAATCTTGAATCCAATGACCTTTATGGAGTTGCAGTGTTGCCACTTTCCATTAGTCCGACCAATACTTGTCTGAAGTTGTCTCGAGTCGAGAGAGAACATATGGCCTCTGCTGCTGTGGTGCGGAGAAAAATCCTTAAAACCGCCCTCAACTACCGGTCCTTTGCCCTCAGAACCTCTAGCCACGGCCATCTCAGCGTTGTCGCCACCAATTCGAACATGACGGTCCATCATCCTTATCGTCATCATTCACCTTCCCCTCCGACGAAGATCCTTTGCAGATCAAAGAAAGAGCCAGTGAGGATCCCATCTACGTGAAAGGGGTTAAGACTACTAGTACTAAGACGTCGTCGGAGTCGATGATCATGCCCATGTTATTTTATTTATAACGGGATCAATTGTGGGGAAGAGATTTTACCATAATGTGACGACCAGAAAGGCTTACGATGGCAATGGTTGGACTGTGATGCTTAATTATAGAACCCTTAGAACCCCTTCTAAACAGCCCCCTTAAAATGTCGCCCTCCTGCTCTTGCTATGGCTATTGCTGCTGAATGGCACTACCAGGTGCTTGATATATTAGTGGTCCTTTTCTTTATTTCTTCAATAACAAAACTCTTGAATAAAAAGACAATCTTATGATTGTAACAAACAGGTGGAATTAAGCCCTTTAGAATGTCTCTGATGAAACTTTCATGTACTGCATTGGAAAGATTTCCACTTGCTCGGCCCAAGGTTACTGAGAATTTGATGAAGAATTCCATCAAGATTTAGTCTTCTGTCGAGCTCCAGGAAACAATGATCTTACTAAGGGTATTCTCAAACGTCAAGTCGAAAAGATCGATCTTTTACTAATATGGTTGGAATCAGAGTCTGGCTATAAACTGTAGGTTACTCCAGTTTCTTTGGGGGTAAGCAGGAAGAGGGTCAGGTAACTGCTATTGAGGGCCTGCTCAAAAGGACAAATGATTGTGAACAGGCTGCAATTGATGCCATTGCTGCTGCTGCTGATTCTTTAGTTATTGCCATTGGAATGTTTCGTGGTAGATTGAATATTGAGGAGGCCATTGAGCTTATTGGACTAGAAGAAGATTTGCAGGTCTCAACATATGTTGTCTTTCCATCCTCGTATGCCTATTCTAGACATTCTGTTTAGTAGCTCAAATTGTTGCTCTTCAGAATCTCTGCAGGTAGATAGCTAAGGACTGGTTGAAGGTGGTCACGATGTTGATATTGCGGATCTTAAAGTTCAAGTCTCATCTGCTGCTGTTTTCCTAGGACTTTCACTCATTGTTTCAGCACGTGTATCCGGTTATTTCTTTTATGTACCGCTGTTTTATCATCTACCAACAGAAGGAAACAGAGTAATAAAAATTCGTGTTGCTATTTCTTTGTAGCGTCTGACCGTTGAAACGCGTAAAATAACCCAAAGCACAGATTGTTCGTATGTATAAATGCTTCTCTGACTGAGCAATGCGCATGCTTGGAGGAGTTGAATTATCATTTGAATTATTGATGGATATTTGCCACAGTTCATCCCTAAAGAAGCATTGTAACATCAAGCTCCATTGGTGGTTCGTGCCCTTAAATTATAATGGTCATGATAATTGAGAGATGACTTCTGCAATGTTAGTTGATTAATAACATCAATAACAGTTATGATATATATACAAAAAGAAGGCCAAGGAATTTGGAAGCGTTTTTCTTCTGTTTAAAGATAACAATGCTACTTTTGCCTTGCCCCTCCCTCCTTAACCCAACTATATAGACACATATAGAACCAAGGTAAAATAAAAGTCTAATCAAGAATTTTGGATCCAGCTTTTGGAATGAAGACATTGCACTTTGCTGTTCCACAGGATCATCTGAGTTCCTCATGTACAATGCTTTTGAACAATACTGTATATCAGAATTATGCATTTAAACAAAATATGAAGGAACAAATAAAGGAAAAGATAAAGAATTGAAGTGATGGATGATCCTTCTCAAAATTTTCTCGAGTAAAGCCTTTATGGCGCCACGCATCAGCGTTGCATGCCAATATCTCCAGAGAAGCAAAAGGTATATTAGGAAAAGAAATGACAAACTGTTCAACATGAGGGTAGAATGGACACACAAGAAAATTATTTGAAGCAAAGACCTTCCTATGTTTGAAATACAAACACTGCATACATTATTTTCTCAAAAGGCTTCTGTGATTTCTTCAAAATAAAATCACAGCTCAGTACACATATCCTGTACTTTCTAAATTTCAAGAACCAAGAAGCTCAAGTTTCTTAATGTTTTGGATTTGCTTCCCTGGATTCAGCCCCTTTGGGCAAGCCCTGGCACAATTCAAAATTGTATGGCACCGGTAAAGCTTGAACTCGTGATTTACTGCTTCCAGACGTTCTTTGGTGTATTCGTCACGACTGTCCATTATCCATCTGCATATAAATTCGAAAGATTATAGTAGGTAGATAGCTTCTTGTTCTAGCAAACATGGACAGAGATACTGTGCAAACATTAATGTTTTGAAGGCCCATAGCATCCTTTCTTTTGAAGGAGTGCAAAAAGCTAAATAATCCAACCATACAGCAAAACGTTTTTAAGTTAACACAATCGATCTAAAGAAGTACTATAATTCACTATGTCTAGAGTCTAAACCTAACCAACCTAACTTGGTTAAGTTGGCCACCATAAAACTTTTAAAAGGTTATATGGGGTGGGAGGTCAAGGTTTAAATCTTGATTTCTATCAAAAATCTAAATAGGTGCGTAATACACCCGTTTGGTTCGATGGTAATTCAACTCCCATCAATTCTCTAGAGCTCAGCTAGACCCCTATCCTATAGTGTAGGCTAAAAGTAGGATAGTATACTATTAACCATTGAAAAAGACGGCCACTGGATCAAGAGTTCAAATCTTGCCTCCCATAAAAAATCTAAATGGATACATAATGTACTCGTTTAGTTCAACAGTAGTTCAGTCCCCGTCGATTCTCTGGAGCTCAGTTGGACATCTCCCCTATGGTGTAGCCTAGAAGAAGTAGAAGTAGGATAGTTTGCTATTGACCGTTGACACAAAAAAAAAAAAAAAGAGTCTGAACCTAAAACTAAGTAAACTGAGTAAATTAATCTAAACAGCGTAATCCATTAAAATTAAGTAATCAATCACAATGAACATCCAAAATTTTCACGCATTTGGATTTAGCTGGAAGCATGTAATTGAAAAAGACGGCCACTGGCGTGGCAGAGAAAGCAGCTCTCAACGTAAAACAGATCCAAAGATTACTTGAACTAGAATTAGAATTGATTAAAGAAAGAGCTAAATAGTCACCTGTTGGCATGAAGGAGAGCAGCAGGGCCGAGATAAGACTCAGGGTTCCACCAGTAACTGGGACAGGATGTACTGCAGCAAGCACAAAGGATACATTCATACATGCCATCAAGCTTAGCCCTATCGCTCTTGCTCTGGGGTATCTCCTTCCCGGGAGTGGGGCGGGGTTTTTCCTCTTGAGCCACGGCTCTATCGACTTATACTGATTGTAGAAATTGGTCATGTCCACCACCAAATCCTTTAATCACGAAACATATGGGGAAGCGGCGTGATAGGTGCTAGCGGACGATCCCAGAATCAATCTTAGTCAAGCAAGCCAACCCATTGCAGCCGTCGATATTCATCGCACAGGACCCACATATACCTTCGCGGCAAGACCTGCGGAAGGTGAGGGAAGGGTCGATCTCGTTCTTGATCTTAATCAAGGCGTCCAATACCATTGGCCCACATTCCTTGAGGTCGATCTGGTAATCTTGGAGCTCTGGCTTTTGGGGATTGTCTGGGTTCCATCGGTAAATTTGGAAGGTCTTGAGGCTGCTGCTGGGTTTGGCCGCCGATGCGTGGGCCCTGGTTATTACAAGTTTCACCGCCGGAGACAATGACTGAACCCTAGTTATCGCTCGTCGGACCAAACCAGTCGCCATTGATGGGAGCTGATAATTCAGATCAACCAGATGAACAAAGCAGCAGGAAGCGAGATAAAAAACCAAACCTTGAAAAAAAAATTGAGAAATGAAAAATACTAGCGTTGGGTTTTTTGCAGACGTGGAATGACGGAAAAGACTGCAGAAATGAGAGGTATGTTAGGGTATTTTGGGAATGATGTCGGGAAAATTAAGGTTGTTCTTTAGTTTCGTGGACAAGTCAATTGTTAGCCGTAGATGGACGGAGGGCGGTGCAGTGGACGGCTGACGTGGCGGATAATGAGCTGTTAGGATGAATTTTGGTTTCCGTGGTTGCCTCGTGGAGCAATCGCTTTTGGCAACTCTCCTTTATGATAAAACGTCGCCGTAAGGCGGATTGGCATCTTTGATTACCCACCAGTATTTGCGGATGTGACGGTTGATTGCTAAGATTGGATTATGTGGCATTTGGTTTGATTAAGTGGGATGATTGGATATATAAAAAAGAGTCGAGTGATTAGAATTCTGTAACTTTATTTCAAAAGTTAGAAATTCCAATTTTACTAACGTTAAAATTTTCTTTCTCACGTAATAATGTAAGTTTATATAAAAAAAAGAAAAACAACAACAACATTAATGACGAATCTCTTATCAATGGCTTTAAATCGTTCCATTTGAATTTGACTTGCTTTTTAACTCATTTTCAAGCACATTTAATTCAAGTGATTACCCATATAACCTTACTTTCAAGCACAAAAATACTCATATGACTTTCAACAATCAAATCGGTAGTAGGTTTTCAAGGCTGTTAAATAATTTCAGAAAAAAGACAAAACTAAAGGCTAATTATAAGTAGCTTTATACCTGTGTTCCCTAAAAAACTAACTGTAGATTTAGCCATATTAATCTTGAACTGAGTTTGCTTTGCTCAACTTCCTTACCGGATCAGCTAGAAATAAATTATACATATTTTTTCTTTTCTGAATATAAACTGCTACTTATTTTTACCAAATTAGTGGAGCTTAATTCAAATTATTCTTTGAACATAAACTAATTTATGTTTTTTCCCATACCCCTTCAATCTGGCTCAAACCAAAAAAATGATATACTTATCTGCAAGTGCTTTCAAGTAGTATTGTAGTATTATTATCTGATAAAAGGAACAAAAGAGCCTCTTCAATTAGAATGCATGATAGAATGATTAAATTCTGCTCTAATTAGCATTTTAGTATTATCTATATGATAAAGTGACTAAAAAAACCACTTGAATTAGAATCCAGGATAGGACGATTAAATTCACAGGCTGGATTTATTTTTAATTTACTGTCTTAATTTATTTATTTAAACGAAGCTGGCAGCAGGATTGATATGTACGAATATTAATTTGTTGGCAGCAATAACTGTATTAGATTGCTCACTCTCATCTATTTTTTTCTATTCCCACGTTGCAGATTGCCCTTCCTGTCCTTTCTCCCATTCCCTTCATCTCTCTCTCTCTCTCTCTCTCTCACAGACACACTCTCATTAGAATTCCTTCCAAATCCTGCCTTGATGATGTCGGTAAGTTTTCTATTCCTTCAATTAATTTCTTCATTTTGAATAACATCAGCACTGATTATTTTGAACAATACGATGACGATTTAGTTGCGTTGAAGAACACTCTCTTATAGACTCTCATCTTTCGTCATTTTTTGTTGATCAAAATACTCTCGTGAACATCAGTTGTTGCATGATAAATTTAAATCAATTGTTTATGATTTCCTAAGCAAGCAACAAAACGTACCCTGATAACAGGTGACTTTTTTTGGTGGGATGCATGAAATGTTTGTTTTGTTGTTGTAGGAGAGAGGGGAAGGGGGGGGGGGGGGGGGGGGGGGGCGGGGGCGGGGGTGGCGTTGGGGGGCACCAAAATAGGTTTCTCACGCAATTTCTTGTTTCCTCAAATTATTGCCACGTACCGTGGATTATATGGTATAGATCTAGGTCAATATACATACAGAATATGTGTTCCAGGGAATAATATTAACGACAATTTAGCGAAGAAAAACTTGTTAGGAAGCGCCCTGTCTTTAAAAAAAATTTTAATGAGAACTTACCGTACTAGATTTGCTTATCTACAGCAAGAGAAGGGTCAGCCATTGCCAAAATTTGGCGAGTGGGATGTAAACAATCCGGCATCAGCTGATGGATTCACGGTAATATTTGCCAAGGCTAGGGATGAGAAGAAAGCCACCGGAACTTCAGCAGGTTCCGGTGGTGACACGAGACAACATTTTGACAACACATCTCGGCCACATCAAACAACAAACCAGCAGCGTCCCCCCACCACAACGGTATTAATTTTTTTTTTTTGTTCGGACAACGGTATTAATTTTAACTCACGAGTCTAAACCCTTGATCGTCACATAAATGTTCTTAGAGAGAAAATTAGAGATGCTAATTCTCGGTGTTTTTATTCCCTGCTTGCGCAGAAAAAGTGGTTTTGTTGCTTCTGAGGGCTCCTTGGTGTTTTTGAAGCCGTGAATCTGTCAAACGCGTGGCAATGGTGGGGTGTTTATTGTCCGCACAAGTACTATCTACTTAGTTCTCAGCGAGGAAGAATGTGAGGCGGCTGCACATTCACTAGTGGCATCATCCAGTGTTGCTACCACTTTATCACGTCTGCACGCACAGAGTAGAGGTGACGAGAACATTTCACAAGCACTCCTCTCTTTACTTGTGCAAACGTTATGGCTTCCAAATTATCTTCATTTTTTTTTTTTCATTTTTCGTTTTAGAGGATTATACCGTAGTGCCAGTAGGGCTCCATAGACTGGAAAAAAGCATAGATTGAAGTACAAGGTTTAAAATATGTTGTCCCTACAAAGCAATTGATGAATGGTGAGAAGATGGGCTCATTCGGTCGTGTTATATCTCCTACAGTTGCTTGTATTCTGTACAGACTGACTTATTTGAAAAGAAATTATTTAGAGGATTAACTACATTGATTCCACCATGCATCCAAACACTGCTCATTTCCTTCTTGGCAAGCAACATCTTAGAACTTCATAACAGCACCATTCATTCCAGCTCATTCCCCAAGCAAAGCAAAGAAAGAAATAGAATACCATATGGAATAAGAAAACCAAAAGAACAATAAAAACAAACCAAGAAAAAATGTTGTGCACGGTATCTGCCTGATGATACAAGTTGTTTTGTTACCTTGACAACTCTTGAACAGCATAACTCCATCAAGACATCACTTAACTCTATAGCATAACTATAAACTAAATAGAAACCTTTTGCTATTCAAAACTCAGAATCTGTACAGCATCCTATATTGTAGAATACCCTCTTAATGGTAATTTATGGTTTAATTTAAGTCAAGAACCACCTGTTCTAAGCTTCTGACCATAGCACCTAAACATGTAACAAAGAAAAAAGATATTTATGATTAAGGATCTTTGTCCTCCTTCACATATGAACAAAACCAGAATATAATACAGGCAAGACCCTACTTGTAGGGTACAAGAATTTTCAATGATCCATTGTATGTTACTTAAATGGGCAAGTATTCATCAGAAGATAATCATGTCCAATATACTTCATTAACAAAACAGTACTCCATTAGAGCTCCTTGGTATACTTATGGTAGACACAGCTTATAGAGTAGTTGAACCGCACTGTCAATCGTTTGTCCTATGCAAACTTGTCCTAGTCATCGTTTATAAGGAAAACATTCTGACCATAGCATCTAAACATGTAACAAAGAAAAAAGATATTTATGATTAAGGATCTTTGTCCTCCTTCAGATATGAACAAAACCAGAATATGATACGGGCAAGACCCTACTCATAGGGTACAACAATTTTCAATGATTCATTGTATGTTCCTTAAATGGGCAAGTATTCATCAGAAGATAATCATGTCCAATATACTTCACTAACAAAACAGTACTCCATTAGAGCTTCTTGCTATACTTATGGTAGACACAGCTTATAGAGTAGTTGAACCGCACTGTCAATCGTTTGTCCTATGCAAACTTGTCCTAGTCATGGTTTATAAGGAAAACCAAAGGGATACCAGCAGCAATTAGTACTTTAAGGCATTTTACATAAGATAAATTGAGCATTTACCCTTCTCAGGATTAAAACCTTGCCATTACTCCGCCCAAGATCCAGCATCATGACCAGATGCAGACCCTGAAGAGGACCAATCTTGAGCTGCAGAAAAACCGTTGTTTACTGGATGGTCAAACGTGCATGCACGGCCAAATTTGCAGATGCCAAAACGTCTATAATGCTGGCAGATATTCCTACCCTGAGCGAGTTTATAGAGATCGTGAAAAATCGTGAGAACGAAAACATAAAACATATCACGTCTGAAATTTTTGTGCATCATGGAAGGATCATTAGGGATATGGAGTTGGACGTGAGAGTTGATAAATGATCACAGGTCCAGACAAAGGTGTAGCATTACTCATCCAAAATGCAATAGACCAGTAGGGCAAACAATTTTCATGCACAAAGTTGCCAGCAACACATCATACAATGGGTTTTCACGTTCAATATCTTAAGAATGTTTTGCTTCAGTCAGATTCACAAAACTTAAAGATTATATTGGTATCTATAGAAGCTAGTTACATTCCTTAAACCTTTTGGTATGGACCTCAAATTTTCAACACTGCATTCCACATACACATAGACCTTCACAGGCAGTGGTCCATGAATGTATAAACTCCAAGGTGATGTTAGTTTATGCTCATGAAGCAGAAACAATTGCAAGAGAAAATATTGAACTTACAGGTCTCAGAGGCAGGCCTTTCTCATTAAGAACACATGCAGGCTGGCCCTTTGGATGGTGAAACTTACATGCAGATTTAAATTTACAGTCCCCAGTTTTCATGAAGTAAGCACATTCAGGCTGACCAGGTCGTTCAGGAAATTCCTCAACTTGCATAGAAATATCTTGTTCCAGTATATCAGCTCTGTTTGCTCCAGGATTTAGTTGAGCATGCCTACTCCTTGGATGGGAAAATTCTTGGGCCTAAGTTAATCGTGGACAAATAGTATCAGAACATGGTGGTCTAGGTTTAACATAGACCAATAGTATCATACATTACATGGTACAGCTGGAAAGAGATTTCTCATAAGGCAATAGCAGACATAGTCATGACAAGTTGGAAGATGTGCCAGTAAAAAAGCAGATAAAAGAGGCAGCATATGCTGGACAGCAAAACTTAATAATCAATTATACACAAAACTATAAGATAAATATTATAAGGTTATAATCCAGCATAAACAAAAGCGAACATGCTCATAATAGCTATGCCAGGATGCAACATGTAGTCTCAGAAAATACTAAGTTAAAGGAGTTAGCTCATACACTACAAGATTATATGCTACCTTCCAAGAGAGGCAAAGTTTGTGTCTCCAATCTTACCTCCTTTGTTTTAGCTCATGCTGATTTTATAAGGGGGGAAATTCTGTAACTTCTCCAACTGGTAAAAATAAAGAGGACAGAAAAGGTATTCGATTAAAACAATGGAATTCCTAGGTATAGAGGGACCCATAAAATGGCAGGGTTGGGAGGCAAGTGTATGATATGGTATGCTAGAAGGCTGGTGTTGTGAAGACAACCCAAGGCAGAATTTTGTTTTGCAAGGAAAGAAAAATAAAAAAACTGAACAAAGTCAATAACACTCAGATTGAAAATCAGACAGGGCAATTGTACACTCTTACACAAGCAAACATAGGGCTACATATCAAGCAATTTACTGGACAGTGATCGAATCATGGACAATTATAAAAAACTATCACTATTTTTCCGAAAATGCCCTAATTTCAGAAGTTAAAACAACCAAAAATTGGCCAAACTCCAATGTTTAGAGTTATTATGGGCGAAAGAGCTAATGAAATGTCACATATAGGAGCATGTATTCAACAATAGGAGGTATCCACATAAGCAAAAGTTCAATAAACTTCATAACATGCAGCCATAAAAATGATGACACGAAGCACGACAGGTTCATGTCCACAGCGCAGTTGGTTCTGAACACAATGATGATGCTGGAAGAGACCATACAGAAACATTTATGTGCTCTAAAAGAGCCAAATACTGGTAATCATGTAGCTCAGACGTGTATCAAGTAGTTTGCTGTTATTTGTTTCGTCGAATATGCGAACTTTAAAGAAAAAAGGCTTACAGGATCATGAAAAATCAACAAATATGATGCTAAATATCAAAATAACTTGCAAAATGTGCAATCAAAATAATCAAATTATGATCTACTTATTTGAAACACAAAAGACGAAATATCCCAAAACATAACTGAGAGCAAAGACTATTTGGGAATGGCAAAAACCATGAATACCTGATAGGCATTCAATTCAGTATGCCTATGTGTCCCTTGAGGAATTAAAGTTGCAATCATGTGAGACGAATAGTCATTCTGATAAGAAAAGGTACTCTTAGACAGGGATTGTAAAGACGAAGGTGCTTGATCTGGTCGGGATGCATTTGATAAATGCATTGAAGCCGATTCACCATTGGAGCTTCCCAAAGGAAAACCAGAGTGACTCATGGAATTTTCATTCAGAGAATAATCATGCAGTTCCTGTCCTCCCATTGAAGAAGGTTCGGGATGGTGAAACACACACTGAGCTCCATAGCCACAGGAACCATTGCGCATGTAGTAGGGACACTCTTTCCCTCCCTAGTTATAAAGTATTGTAAATCAAGTTCAAAAAGAAACCTCACTCTATGATTGGACAAACTTTATTGTAGTTTTCAATATTTAATCAAAGCAAATAAAACAGTAGGAATAAAAATTTAGATGATCATGCAACTGTCATGAAATTCTATAAATACCGAAGATTTTCTCAATAATCTGAAAGGCAACATTACCCATCGTATTGGCAGACCAAGAAAGTTAAGCTGTGGGACTGCAATTTCAGAATCATCTTTAGAGTGACTGTATCTACAAGTTTCACCATATTTGCAACCACCGGCTGTTGAATAGTACTGCAGCAAATTTTATACAACAGCAGCTCAACTTCACAAATTCAGAAAGAACTGTATTGCCCATGAACAACAAAAGCCAGCACGTGACAGTACAAATAATGGTTTGACAAAATACTATGCTAGTAATAGACAATCACATCTAAAACAGGATAGCTGAACGGCACGGTCATTAACATATACACATCTAAACTTACTTCAATGTTTATAAAGTAATGAAATTCTATTGTTTATAATGTCGAGTGCCAAATAAAGTGATTCAAACTTTGCATTATTAGCAATATAGAGAATTCCAACAAAAAAACTTAGGCACCGATCATGAACAGAACCATGACCAATCAAGAAGACTCCTATAATTTATACCCTACTGTTGTCCTAGCAGTTAATTTTGGCATTCCATAAAGAATTTTAGTTGATCAACAGCAGAACAAACCTCATTTACCAAGAGAACATAAAAAATGCACAAAGAGACTATAGTCAGTGCAACAAATTCAATCCAACCATTTCACAGTTTCGATTAGTCCACTAGCCATTCCACCACTCAGCACTTACAAGGCCATAACTCCCAACTAAAATCACGATTAACCAAAAAAAAAAAAAAGGCACATAATATCAATATAGAAACACAAAAGACAATAAAAAAAATGAAAATTCGAGCGGTTTCAACCTTGCATTCAATTTTCCCAGCTTTATCTAAGCTTCGTTCCTTGTCCTTGGCTACCTGGAATACAGAATCACCAAATAAATAGAGTGCAAAATAAGCCTCGCATAGAAACAAAATGCAAATGTGGAAAAAAAAATGCGTATAAAATCCTTATGAAATCTTAAAATACCAAAGCAGTCCTTTTAACGGGATGGTTGAATCTGCAAGTGATTCCAAATTTGCATACTCCAGTTCTAATGTAATGAAGGCAATCACTGGCGTAGGGTCGCAGCGGAAGCACTGTGCTGTCGCATTCGGAACCGCCATGATTTTTGTGGTCCGAGTTAAACTCATTGTCGTAGGGTTTTAGCCCTACATTTTGAAATTTCTCAATCAAGGCATCGTCGGCGTGCGAGTTCAAACCGGAAGATGAAAACCCTAGTTCCGGCTCCTCCGGCTGGTGTTTGAGTTGCGAAGTTACACCGCTGTCGTCCACATAACTTCCCATCCTAGTCGGCGTGAGCCCTATACAGTAGATACAGATGGACTGTAGCTATATAAGGATGCAACTCACACTCGTTCCTCGGGACTCACAAGAGAGGAGTTGAGTGAGGAGTGCGAGCGAACGGCCCAAAACGGGACAAATTTTTTGCCACTACCAGATCCCTCCAATTTCTGTCACCGTGTGGGTCCAACCAAATTATTAACCTCTTCATGCGGGGTTAATTGAAAAAAGTAAATATTTTTAAGGGTTAATTGCAGAAAACCCCCCATCAACTACTACCCCTGTTGCAGTTTGCCCCCTTTGAAGATTTTTATAGGCACCTTGCCCCCCAAACCCATTATAACATAAAGAAAAAAGATAATTCTATCAATTTAGTTGATAAAATGACCAATATACCCTCCATCCAAAGTTTAGGCGAGAAAAAATACTATTTTCACTAAAGAATATTTTGCATTATAGACATTTTGTATTTTCTAATTCTTCTTTTTCTTTAATTAAATTTTGCATGTATTTTCTCGATTTGCCATAAAATTATTAATTTTTCTTTCTTTTATTGCATATTTCAAGTTATATTTATTAGAACAATTCATATCCTAGAATCTGGACATGCTTGGACGACTTTTTGTTGGACCCTCATTTCACAATTAAGAATATTGATAGAAACTGCCTCTCATAATTAATGGGCATTTATTGTACAAATCTAGAGTTTTAAAACTCTATTTTATTTTCTCTTATCTTCTTCAATTAGATCATACTTTCATAGTAATGTGGAACAAGTTTTAAATAGTTATATCTCAAGTTATGCACTGAAAAAAAAAATTTTTCTCAATTATGGATGTGGAAAAATATTTTCACTATACACATCATGGAAAATTAAAAACTCAGGAAGAAATTCCTAAATGCTCTAATCACATGGTAGTTCTCACAGTACAATATAATTTTTTTAAAAAACTTTTAATAAACAACACATTAATGATACACATAAATTAATTAAGCAATTTTTAAAACTTTTTATTATAATACAATTTATTTAAATACTTATTAACAAAAGGCAGAATGCATGTAAGTATTTTCAATAAATCTAACCTAAAGTATGTAGCAAAAGAATAAAAATTTAGTAATATTTTTATGGTCAATTCGATAAAATGCAAGCAAAATTTAATTAAGAGAAAAAAGTAAAATAGAACAAAATATTCTTTAGCAAAAATAATATTTTCTCACTTAAACTTTTAATGGAGGGTTAAATTGGTCATTTCATTAACAAAATGGACAAAATTAACCCCTTCATGCGGGGTTAATTGAAAAAAGTAAATATTTTTAATTCTTTAATTTTAATTGCGGACTTTTTCATTATACACAATATGATATAACATACATTTTAAGTACGTTTATTTATCATTGGTTGAATTGCATTTTAAAAATCTATTAATTTCGTACCAAAAAACACGCTAGTTGCGCTGTATTTACTTGTCAAATCATTAAATCATTGCTGACATGAATTTTTAGTTTGAAGTTGCTAATAAGTAAAAATTCTTCCTGCAAATCAATTCAAAATGTGCACGGCAAAAGATGCTCAAACTGATATCTTGCCTTTGGTTGTGATATTGTGATACTGCTGTATCGCACTTTGTCTGCAAAGGGGAGTGCATTATTATGACTATTACTCCGCTAATGATCATTTGGAATTTGGCATGAATATTTGGAATTTGTACTACTATAATGGTCCATTTTGGTAGAATCTAAAATATTTTCTTTATACAATTATTTTTTAGGAAAATATTTTGCATGGATCCTATAATTTCCTGTGTTTGGACGATAATGTGAAATTTTTTTAAAATACAATTCTTTCGATTTTTTAAATTTTGTTGATATGTGTTAAAAAGATTAACAACCATTAAAATAAATACTAAGTACTTGGAGTCAACTAAGGATCATTTTTTTTACAATTATTTTATAAGATAATATAATGGTAAAGTATGTAGTGTGCCAACCCCAATATGGAGAGGAAAATAAGTTCATAAAAAGTAAAAATAAAAATTAGAGTGGTAATTGAAGTTAGAAAGTATATACTGTTAAACTACACTCATTAAATACACAAATTGTTTTCAGCAGAAGAGAAGAAAATTGAAAATATTTTACAGAAAAATATTATTTAGTATTTAGTATCAAAGAAAATTTAACAAATATTTAAAAGAACTATTTTTAATCCAACTAAACAGAGCCTAAATGTTCATTCAGAATCTGCTGGATAATGAAGCGGACTTCTTTACTATTAGGACCTCTGGTGGATGACTTTATTTATTTATTGAAAATTCTGGTGTATGACTTTAAGTTCACCATGGTTGGATCAAAAAAATTTTATCAACTTTGTGAGCACGCAGGGATTGTAACCGGGCGTGACGTGACATGCTCCAATATGACTCTTTCAGATGCTATGAAATCCGACAATCCCTACTTCGTACCGTCAGAAAGCCGCTATATATTTTTTTTAACAGGTTAATTTGAGCATTGAACAGGAGACTTAAAAGCAAAGCTTAGCTAACATATCACGCTAAAACGACACAATATTTGTATGCAAATATTTGACTTAATAATTAGCGATCATGAAAGAAAAAACTATATTCAACGAATATATAAAATAATTTCATCATTTTTATATATATACTGTCTGCTAAATTTCTCAAGTCTCAAAGTTTTCAGATTGAAACAAAAATTAAAAATAAAATTGTAACAAACTCTCGTGAAGTCATTAGATTCGTATTAATTGAATTGGGGGTATTCCACAGCAATTTATGTTAGCATTAGAAGTGATTTTTTCTGATGTGTTTCTATATAAATTTTAAAGAATTAACAATAATTATGACTCAAACTGAACATTTCATATTTATGTGGAAACCTTCATAATTATGTTTGGATAAAGTTTGCTGTGCTAATTTCCTCTTTTTGCCTACCTTCTAGTAGGAAGAATAATTATTTTTATTTTCAATATCACATGTTTTATCGTGGGGATTTTTTTTCACAAAAAAAAAAAAGAAAATAATGTCAATCCAAAACACACCTGTATTTCCAAGGGTACACGGTCATGAGCCGCCAACATTCTTCATTTGATCGTACTGTCCGAAAGCTCGCATATGTTGCCACTTGCCACTTGCCAATGGCTAATGTTCGTTGGTTCGTTGAATTAGCTCATCTACTTTACCCAACCAGTCGTCAATTTGTTACCGTTAGCATTTATTTTTTGGAAAATGTAGTCTCAACTTAATGAAATTAATGTGCTCATTTCCCCCAATTCAATTCTTCCCACTACCAAGAATAGCAAGTACACTGCTCATAAATGCCCAACTGTATCTTCCTAACCATGTTCATTAGACCCGTCTCGATCAACAATTTATACTGTACACTCATACTATTACTAGCAAAAGTTCTAAGGGTTAATAACACTTTGCCCCCTGAACTTAGGGGTAGTCACACTTTAGCCCCCTTCAACCTTAAATATATACACTTTGCCCTTCCAAAGGACTAGTCAAAAGTTAGAAATTAAAAAAAAAAAAGTGAGTGTTATGACATTATTACCTTTATTAATGAATATATTTATAACTTAATATCATTTCTTTCATTTCTAAAAGATTTATATTCTTCTATCGTATTAATTATATAAAAATATCAAACTAAAAAAATTTTAAAAAAGTTAATATTTAATTTATGTCCTTAAAATTTTTTTATCTTGGATTAATATTTACTTCTATATATTTTTTTTAATTTATTAGACTTTAAGGTAAACAAAAATGATAAATAACACAACGCTAAAAATAAATTCAATTACCAAAATTTATATAAAAAGTAATACCAAACTCATTTATTTAAAGTAATTTTTATCATTTTAATTTATTTAAACTTTTAGACTAATATCATTGTCATTTTTATATTTATCAAATTAGTCCAATATGAAATTCTTAATTAAAGAATTTCTTCTTATTTATTCTTTTGGACTAAACATTATATTTTTTTGTTTGACTTATTTATTATTTTTTGCCATAGTGCTGTATAATAGGCTAACTCTTCTTTTTTTCCCAAAATATTCTTTGATTAAGAATTTCATATTGGACTAATTTGATGAATATAAAAATGACTATGATATAGTCCAAAGTTTAAATAAATTAAAATGATTAAAATTTAATTTAAATAAATGAAGTTTGGTATTACCTTTTTATATAAATTTTGACAATTGAATTTATTTTAGTGTTGTGTTATTTATCAGTTTTGTTTGACTTAAAGTCTAATAAATTAAACAAAACATATATAGAAGTAAATATTAATCTAAGAGGAAAATTTCAAGATATAAACTAAATATTAACTTTCTTTAAATTTTTTTAGTTTGATATTTTTATATAATTAATACGATAGAGAAGATATAAATCTTTTAGAAATGAAAGAAATGATATTAGTTATAAATATATTCATTAATAAAAGGGCAATAATGTCATAACACTCACTTTTTTTTAATTTCTAATTTTGACTAGTCTTTGGGGGCAAAGTGTATATATTTAAAGTTGAGGGGGGTAAAGTGTGACTAACCCTAAGTTCAGGGGGCAAAGTGTTATTAATCCAAGTTCTAATCTTATTTATTACAGTGATTTTATTTGTCGAGTCTTCGATACTTCCGCTTGGTCCCTCTTGCCATGGCCAACTCCATCTTTTTCAAACCTTTGTATCGAAAAGTATCTCTATCTAATTTGTCTCGTTTTTATATAGATGTAATGTATATTATTTTATAATACTTTAAATCTTTTTTTTTTTTTGGATAACTTACACTGTTATACAGGGAAAGGTATTTTGGCGTTCTCCCGACTTTTAAGGTCAAGTAATAAAACTCTAACCGCTCGATCCTTTATTCGTTTTCTTAAAAAATTTATAAACTTTACAAGTTATTTCAACAAATATGCACACAAATTAATACGCATGACAGCTCCACAAAAATATGATTAACTATTCCTCCTAATCGCATGGGCTTTAGATTAAATTATGAAAACTCTTTTTAAGTATCTTGGGCTTTTATCTACTTAACATTCTTATCCGAAC
>JAMWEH010001132.1:0-27959 GCA_024721245.1 Mitragyna speciosa | reverse complement strand
TTCTCTAACATCCGGGTTTTGCTTCTGCAGGGGAGGATATGTCTGAAGGCGCTATTGTCCAAAGAAGGGGGCGTTTTAAGGTCACCTCAGCAGATCTGAGCCCCCAGGTATTTACTTATAGTAACTGGATGGTAAAGTAATAATCAAGCTAAGCGAAATTATAGTAGTCAAGTTGCTTATTCTCTACCGTCACTTATGATTCCTGTTATTGAGATCAACCTTCTAGCTGTCATTTAGTTGAGCAAATCCATCATCAGTATTCTCAAAAATACTTTTCTATACACTCCTATTTTCTTTTCTTGTGATAAAAACCACTTCTGTTCAGTAGTGTATATTATTAGTAACATTGCTACTGATTAGAAATTTTGGTTTGGAATTTGATAATCTTATTCTTAACTAGATGTAAGTTTGAAACTCAGCAAATTACCTTCTAGGCAATGGCTTTGTAACCATTGCCTTTTCTTTATCGTATGCAGGGTCCTATGAACTCTTTCTTTGGTGCCGTTTTGGGAGGTTCGACCATTCCAACAACTTCAAGCCTTACAGCTGTTTCCCTTCTTCCATCATTGCAATGTATCCTTCAACAGAACAGTATTCAAAGGGTAAAGGGTTTTCATCTTTTCCTGGGTATTTGACAAATTTTAGCTTTTGCTTATTGTTCTCTTGTCTTTTCAGGAAGAGATAATTAAATTGATTAAATACGTGGAGCAATCCTCTGGTAATGTCACATTTGCTGGATTATTCATGTTGCCTCTATATATCTTTTTGAATAAATTCAGTGCTCGAGTTTATGTTCTCTTTTTGCACTTTTTCTTCCCTTTTAATTTCCCTCTGCTATCTGATGATTGGTTGGCTTTTAATGTCTAGGCCCTGTGGAGTCTCTTGGGGCAGGTAGCAATGACCTTTTGCAGGTATTAGTTGTTTTTCATAAATTCTTGCATTGGTTTGGTAACTATAGAGTGGTGTAGCTTTTGAATTACAGTATATATGTGCATTGCTTAATCCTTGTATATATTTGCAGATATCGCCTACTACTTCCAGGGAAAGAGAGTTGCAATCCCAGGTGATTCAATTGCAGCAGAGGTATGATCTGAATCTTTCAGTTCTTCAAATTACTGCTTGATGTTTTATTTGTTGTGAACTGAAAACTAGTTTGAAATTTCAGCATTGGGAGTCTGGTAGAAGAGCTGCAAAGACAAAAGTTGAAAAATGCTCAGGTGTGTTTATAATTGCTGCTTTAAAGAGAAAATGCATTCTAGTTGCCTATCTATTCAATAAAAATGTGCTTGTCTTAGCTTTGTATGTTTGTTGAGCCCCAAATCTTTCGCAGTCTATTTAAATTTGTTAATACTTACTGAAGACAGCATTGTAACATAATAGTTTCTCAATTAGAGTCTGTTCTCTGAATTCAATATTCTTTAAAAGTGTGACAGTTCAATCTAAATGGTCATTTGTGCATTCGGGCTCATGATGGCAAGGAAGAGGGGTAGATCTCCTATTGTTTTTCTTTTGTTGTGGTTTTTAAATAACTTTTACCTGTATTAAATTCCTATATTGCATGTCAGTATCTGCTTTTGTATGAACTGTAAGTGCACTTGAAAGTTATGTATTACAAAATGACTTTCTTTGGGTATAAGAGCGCAACTTACTTTGAATTCTTCATGTGATATATTGTATATTATTTACTTCTCTGATCGTTTCTAAGAGATGATTACATCCTCTCCTCTTATATCTTCCCCAATTGGGTGGGCTTGCAATACCCAGTGGAGATAGTGGCCTCTTATTGACTCTTTTACTCGTTAATTCGTCATTTTGCATTCTAATAGGTTACTAGAACTTCTAGTTTTGCTGTAGTTTTCATGGTAATATCTGTCTGTCTTGGTTTTGTAGCTGGAAAAGAAACTAACTGCCTTGCGCAAGGAAGAACAAAACATGAGAATGGCATACTGAAGTCGGTGTGTTTTTTTTTGTGCCCGCGCATTTATTGCTGCGGCCTCTGGATAGGCTCTTTGTAATTTTTGTCTACCTTTCGTGTGAATAGTAATGCAGGCTGCCTAATTTGGTGAAGCCATGCTCATACGTGTTGTAGTATGATTACGTGACATTGTAATTATATTTAGCTCGGGATACTCTCGATTTCTCTTTTTGTTTAAAAAAGGAAAGCAGCTTTGTTTCTTTCTCTCTCTTTTTTGAAAGAAAATTTGGTGGTCTTATAATGTGGTTGTCTGATACTGTAATAAAGTTTAAGGAAATGCATTTATTTTCTGTACCAATCTTTCAATTCAATGAAATTCTTTCTGATTCATACCATCATGAAGGATCAAGTTAATTCACCTATAATTATGTTGCGGCTTTACTGGCATAGTGCTAGTTGCAGAAGTGAACACAAGATTTCATTTAAACAAACGAAATTGAAAGTCTAAAGTATGTGACAAAATAGAAATTCTCTTTATTAATGGAATGAATAATAGCTCACAAGATGGGCTAAGCTTACCTCAACATCTTTATCAAATATATACAGTAAGGATTTGATGCTCACGAAAAAAGTGATCATCATAGCTGCATATGATACTAATCTGTTCCGTTACCCTGCGGGGCAAAGAGCTAAACAGCAGAATTTGACGTGCTAACAAATACGAGTGGAAATGCAAAACGATAAATATGCGGAGACAGAGTAGAAAAGGGTGCTCATAAGTTGGGAATCCGAACTTAACATACATAAGCGAAAATACAAATAATACTGATTTATGCTTTCAGCAATGTGTTTTATCCTTGCTTTTAAATCACTAGAATGCAATTAATCTCAATTCTCCACATTTAGCAATTTCTCAGTTTTGAAGTCACAACATCATGAACCTCCACACCAACACATTTTGCACCTTGAAAATTTTGCTTGAACCGGCAGTGGAGAAGTATATGAAAAATCTTAATTCAAAGAATAATTGGAATTCGTAAATGGTAACAATTAAAGACAGAGAATCAAATCAGTCAAACTAAATTAGTCAGCGAATGAGGTATTCGGGCAATTCATATAGAACTTCAAAGACAGCTCCATTTGATGGATTAATGTTGAAAAAGTAAAAATGTACTCGAACCTGACAATTCGCAAACAGCTTACGAACAAAAAATTAAAGAAAAGATTTTCACAGAATCCAAGCTGCGGAAAAGTATACAATACACCACGTGCATTGCCACGTAGTGTACTAGAACTAATAATTTATCGTTATGTAGCAATGATGAATTATAATTTGTATTATTTTAGCGATTTGTGATTCCTAGTGCAACTATGTATCATGTCACGTGACGCGCGTGGATGCACGAAATACCCTCTCCCAAACTGCACGTAGCCTATATAGCTACATTCTGAATCATAAATATGAGTCGTATAAATTCATCTGATCCCAAAGTTAATGCAACTAATTTTATACCTAGGGAATACATAGATCTTACAATTTCAACAGTTCCACTTCAACAACAAAGAAAAAGTTGAAAAAATAATAATATGAGAATACATTTTAATTATGACTTTTCATGATTCCAAAGTATTAGCTAAAAGAGAAAAGAAAATTAAATTAATCAAAACTTGCCTTGACTTCCAGATTGAGCTTCTTTTGGCGTACAGGAAAAAGCAGGACTTATGACGTCATCCATGCCTATTTTCTAATTCTATATTATCAAAGCTTTCGCCGCCTTCACAGGAAAAAAATGCAATGCTTGACTTGACTAAAAGGGTAGGTGTGGTGTGGTATGGTTCAAACAAAATCGAAGATTGGCAAAAGCTCCAAAAATAACGAATTACTTGAATTTTTAAAACCAAAAAAAAAAAAATAAATAAATGAATTAGTACCAGTAATAAAGAAAGCCCAACGTGGAATTCGCTTCTACGCAGAAGTTTCTATCCGGAAGATGGTGATGAAACGACAGGGACGGCTAAAATGAAGACGAATGATTTTTTTTTATTTATTAATGAAGTGTAAATTTTTATATTAAGCCATGGGGAATTGCTTGTGTGTAACGCTGCTGATTGGTCGTTGAGCACGTGCTCGTGCTGGCACCCTGGCTTAAATGAGCCGTTGAGACCAAGCCATTGCTTTGGATCCAAGCTGTTAAATCCATATCCGTATGGACCATATCTTAAATTTAACAATACAACTGCTTCTTTTTTCTCCCACAAGGACCAAGTGTAATACTTAAAAAAAATTTTAGAGTTTTTCAGTCTACGATACCATTTGTTGTTTTTTAGACTTATAAGGAAACTCTAGCTGGTTGGATTGCCGAATATCACAAGAAATCTGTTGTCCTATATCTATTATTATCTTTAGCATATTTTTAATTCGGTTTTTTTTTTTTTTTTTTTGGCAACGGTAAGTAAAAGAGTACTAGTTATTTGTTACTACCTTTTGTTTCTTGACTCATATATAAAACTTAATTTGTTGCAAATAGTACTTTTTTGGATGTTTAGAATAATTTTTGCTTTGGTTAAGCTTTTGATTTATTACTACATACAAAAGAAAGTAATTGTAATCCTTCTTAACACCTAGGTATAGTCAAATGAAGACAATGGATTCAAATAGGAATTGTATACATGCATCTGTTATACAAAGAGCCATATTCTAATTCGTAAAAACAATCTTAATTTATAGATGCATATTAACACAATATCACAAAAATTTTGCATTTGTCTATCTCAAAGTTGTACAATTGTTTAATTCTTCAATATTAAAATCAAAAGCTTGATATTTCGACATACATGAAATCAAGGCAATATTTTTTTTTTTTAGGAAAATACTAATTTCATTGCATTAAATCATTTTTAACAGCGTTAATTACAGTTGTTGGAAAACCAGAGAACCAAATACATGAGCCATGACAACATAATGCCAATCAGTGGTGCAGGCAATCCCCACGTATGTCTTGCTTTAAATTACCAAAGGAATTATGTGGGCACATAAACAAGATGATTAGGAATTTCTGGTGGGGTATAAAGGACAATCGGAAGGGGCTTTTTTGGATGAGCTGGGAGAATTTGTGCAAGAGGAAAGATGAGGGAGGGATGGGTTTTAAGGACCTGGAAGCTTTTAATGAGGCTCTACTGGCCAAGCAGGGGTGGCGGATCATAAAAGAGCCAAATTCGCTAGCAGCAAGAATCCTCAAAGGTAAGTACTTCCCACATTGTGGCTTTATAGAGGCCAAAGTAGGAGGAAAGGCATCTTTTCTGTGGAGAAGTATAACGGCGGCTAGGGGATTGCTATGTAGGTGGCTGAGATGGAGAATAGGAGATGACGTTTTAGTTAATATCTGGGATGAACCATGGATACCTATGTTGTACACTTTTCGGGTGGCTCAATTCAAAAAACACGTGTGGCCGCAGGCTAGAGTATGTGATTTAATAGATTTTGATAGATGCCAATGGAGAGACCAGTTAGCGGATATGCTCTTCCTACAGCATGAAGCTGAGGTTATCAAAAGAATTCCTCTGTCACCTTGGTGGCCTAGTGACGAATTGGTGTGGCATTATACGAAGGACGGGGTTTTCACTGTCAGGTCAGCGTACCATTTAGCCATGCAAGTGAGAAAACAAGCAATGGAGCCTGGTTCATCGTCCTCATTAACAAAGGAGGCTTCATTTTGGAACCAGGTCTGGGGGTTGAATCTGCCCCCAAGAGTGAAAGTTTTTGTTTGGAAATCATGTAAAGGAATCCTGGCAACTGGGCAGAATGTACAAAGGAGGTTAAAAGGGGTTGCTACGTGGTTGTGAAGAGGAATCTGATAAGCATATTTTTTTCGAATGTATTGAAAGTAGAGAAGTTTGGAAAAAGAGAGGGCAGCGATATGATTTCAAGGGTGGAATAATACGATGCTTTAAGGAGTGGTTTGATAAATTGCTGATTATAGAAGGAAAGGAAGGTGCAGAATTAGCTGCTGTACTCACTTGGCTTCTTTGGAAGAGCAGAAATGAGAGAATTTTTTATGATGGAAGTAGAGGAGCTGAATATATCTACAACTACGGGACCACCTTCTTGCAGGAATACAGGAGTAATCAAAATCAAGGAAAACATGTGCAACAAAGTACTAGGTGTCGATGGACAGCACCTGAGAAGGATTTTTTGAAAATTAATGTGGATGGGGTGTATACTGAACATAATGCAGGAGTAGGACTGGTGGTAAGAAACGCTGATGGCGAAATTGAGGCAGTAATGGTGGAGCACGTTCCAAACTGTTTTGATGCGGAACATATCGAAATTTTGGCAATACTGAAGGCCTTGCAGTTTGCAAATGATTTTGGAATGACTCATTTTGTTCTGGAAGGGGATGCACTGGCGGTGATCAGGAAGATAAAGGATACAAAACAAGATCTGTCCATGACGGGTCATATTGTTTTGGGAATTAAAAGCATGCTGGAGGTTTTTCCAGCAGTGAAGATTCAATATGTTAATAGATTAGGCAATGCAGCAGCCCATGAAGCTGCAAAATCAAGGCAATATTTGGTTTATGGGTATGAAGAGGAGAAATGCTTACCAAAGTTAATGTGATTCATACTTGTTATTTGGTTCACTAGATTTTCAATTGATTAACTCATTAATGTAATGAAACCCATTTTGATTTCTGAACATACATGTAAAGGGAAGTGATGTAAACCTACACCGGTACTATAGTTAGTAAATTTGGATACTAGTTTCGATATGCAAATGAGAACCAAACGGTTGGTAAGCTTTGTTGTCTAGTTAACCAGGACTAATAATGTTTCTTTAACAAATTGCTGATCGTTCTTCATTAACAGACCGCATTTGATGTCAAGATTCTAAGTTTTGTCATTCATTTATACGATTGGATTTGACGACAACTTTTTCTGGTTCAAGTGTCTATGTCCCCTCAAAACTCTGTGAGAAGACAATTTGCTAGAGATATAAACACCAAAGATGCTACTGAACTAGGAATTTGAGGCTCAACTGAGCCCTTTTTCTGAGTCCCATTTCTATGAAGTGTGAGCAGTGTTTGTCTGATGATTGAAGGACGATGACTAGTGAGTACTTTCTGAATTTTACTAGCATGGTTAGACAAAACAACAGTTAATCTGATATAAGGCATCATATTAAACACCTAGTTAAAGCCCATATTAGCATCTCAATCCCCACCAACATATCAAATATACAAGTGAAGCACAACTTGCCACACGATTCAAGCAATTGCATTTGATTCTTAGATAATGAATAAGTCCACCCTCGTAAGTTCAATTTGTCCCCTTTTTCCTATTATTCAATCAAATCAAAAGTGGCAAAGTCTTTGGCTTTATTATATTCAAACCAAAATGGTCATCGATTTGACTTAAATTTTTTTTTTTCTAATTAGTATTTGTTGGCAAATGACATTGATAATAAAATATCACTTTAAATTGTTGTCCAAACACTCAAAAAATACTGTGGCAACAAATAATTACTAAAAAAAGAAATTTTGATGAAAAAGTAACAAAGTTTTAGTAAAATTTATAATTTTTATACGAAAATTCATCAGTTGAAGATTGAATTTTGTAACGTTACGTCATTGTAGCATTCTTGACTTGGGCAATAAATGAACAAAAATAGAGTAGGCTGCTTAGTAAAGCTAAGCATATAATACTCTGTAAGCTGAAACTTATAATTATTTTTTAAACTAAAATGTGATCAAATTTTGGGTTAAATTTAATAACCCCAAGTCTTTAAAGCATTGTTGGCGCAGTAAAACAGGACAATAAATAAACGAGGTAGGCTAAGCTGCTTAGTCAAGCCAAGCTAAAAAGCCGTGATACAATACTCTATGAGCTCGTGCTTCTCGAACATTAGTACTTAATAATACAACTGAATGCAAGCAAAATGAGGAGTGCATACCTGATTCCCAATTAAGGCAAATCTTCTAGCCCCGTGCTTCTTCTTCTTCTTCTTCTTCTCGGTCACTATTCCCTCCTGTATTATTATTTGTACTTCACAGATCTCTGCTCTCTTGACTCGTTTCTCTACTACTCCAGAATATATATTTTCTTTAGAAAAGGAGGGGATAGAAAAAAAGAAAATGGGAATTGTACGAACAGATGAGAGGCAGAGGATGGAAATCGAGGAATTCCGGCGTATGCTGTTATCTTGCGCCGGTTTGCACCGACGGAAAGAAGAAGATAACGATATGAATACCAGACACGTCACAACAGCGGCCGAAGAAAACGACGACGCTCAGGTGAAGCTGGTTTGCGTGACCAGCGGCGTTTCGTTCCTCGGAATTGCTATAGTCAACCAGCTGTTGCTCCGTGGCTACTCTGTCCGCGTCATCGTTGATAATGAAGGTTAATCCCCCCCCCCCCCCCACCCCGATTATATACCCCTAAATCATGTCTTATTTTCACTGTCTAGCTTCTTTAATCCTATATTTAACCATTTTTTTTTACAGTTTTATTTGCAGAATCCTTAGCTTTTCCTAGAGCATTACCGTTGCGAATTTAACTTTAAAAGCAAAAAAAAAAAAATTATTATTATTTTACCAAGTAAAATTAACTATATTGATTTATTTATTACTGAAATGCTAGTAAACATGGGATATATTTATTTATTTAGGACAAAAGTACTAACTGTACTTGTTTCTAGATGAATAAAATAGCGCTAGTAGAAATACGATAAGAGAAATCGACAGATAGGTGTAGAGAAGAGTCCAATGTCTTGTCCTACCAAAAATAAAAAGAATCCAACATATTTGACATGACAAGCGGGTGAATCCTTTTTTTTTTTAGAGAGCAAGCTCGATAATTACTTTGGTTTCATATAAATAATACTATCTTCTGTTTAATACTGTTTGATTGATTGATCATTTTAGTCGTTATTAAGCATTAGTAATATTTTTATCTTGGGACCCTCATACTGAGTTTGTCAACTGGGAAAATGCAGAGGATGTGGAAAAGTTGAGAGAAATACAAACGTCGGGTGAATTGATAGGGACCAGCAATATGGTAGAAGCTGTTTTGGCCAAATTAACTCGGGTTGAAAGTCTCTTAGAAGCATTTGATGGTTGCACTGGCGTATTTCACACTGCTGCCTTTGTTGACCCTGCTGGTGTCTCGGGCTATTCCGTGAGTTCTCTAGCCTATTCTATTTTCTCCATACAGCACATGTGCTAAAGTATATTGCATTTCCGTTCACGTCTATATCACATTGAATTACAAAGGAGAATATAGCGGTGCTTGAATTCGACAACTCATGATCTGGAAATTGGAATGTGATAGTATACTGAAAGTGATGGTCGGATAAGGTTTATGGCTGCTAAATATGATAAATTCGGAAGCACATGTCGCACCATAATGAAGTTAATTTAATAGTTAGATGACTAATGATGACAAACAATGACAATCCGTAAGTTTTAGTAAAAAAGTAGTGAATTTTAATTAATTTTCTATCAACACGATATTTTCCCTGACATGCACGGGAATCTAGTAGAGGAGATAAACGGGTATTACTTTTCTTATTGAGGGTCCTCTCTTTGGTTGTTATTGAGCCTTGAGGTTGCGATTCCAGCCACATTTTCTAATGTCACGGACAAGATTGGCTGATATTACAACAGTTGGCCAGGCTCCATCTTCAATCATGCAAGGGATGGTGTACAAAGAAAAAGTAAAAACAATCATGGTGGTTGTAGAATATGCTATTATTGAACCTAAAATTAGCCTTTTTTGTTATTTTGTGTAAGTTAAAAATAACCATGTTTTTTAGAAAGAGAAAATGTAGCTTTATCTTGAGCTGTTTCAAGCCTTACATTGATAATATATATATATATATATATATATATATATATGTATGTATATATTCATGTGCCTTTTATGTGATATATTCAAGCCTTATCTATTTTTGCTGCATTGTTATATAACTCATCTGGAAAATAACCATGATAATTTTGGAAATTTAAGATGTGGCTTTATGGTTATCTATTTAAAGCATATTACTCATGCGAAATACAATTTGGTTTGATTTACTCTTCCAGAAAACCATGGCTCACATAGAAGTGAAGGCAACAGAAAATGTCGTAGAGGCATGTGGAGCAACACCCTCCGTTAGACACTGCGTGCTGACATCTTCACTTCTGGCTTGTGTATGGCAAGACAAATCGATCAATAACACGTCTCTTGTGATTGACCAGAAGTGCTGGAGTGATGAATCGGTTTGCATTAACAAGAAGGTACAAAGTCCAAAAGTTTAACTTACTTTCCCCTGCCAATTCGATAGATAATGAACGAGCAAGTTGGATATAGATGAGCCTTACAAAGACATTTTTGGTCAATTAAATAAAAAATTTTCGTCAAATATCAAGTAGTTTCCGTTGGAAAATTTAACAGCTTTGGTATGCCTTGGGTAAGCTGAGAGCTGAAAAGGCTGCATGGGAACTTGCCAAGGAGAGAGGGATTAAGCTGGCCACCATTTGTCCAGGTCTCATTACAGGCCCTGAGTTTCACCGACGAAATTCCACATCTACAATTGCATATTTAAAAGGTAATATCTTCCTCCCTCAACCAATATCCAGCAGCATTTAACTTTCACCACAACATATGGTGTTGATCATCTTTCATAATGTAATTGCAGGAGCTAGAGATATGTATGCTGATGGAATCTTGGCTACTGTTGATGTAAACAGATTAGCTAAGGCTCATGTGAGCGTGTATGAAGAGATGAAGAGGACTGCTGCAGGGAGGTACATTTGCTTTGATCAGATAATAGACAGCCAGGAAGAGGTCGAGAAGTTAGTGAGAGAAACGGAAATAGAAATTAGCATAACGAGAGAGATGTCAATTTCTGGTGCAATTAGATTTAAATTGTCAAATCTTAAACTGTCAATGCTAATGTCAAGAACAACTAGATGCAATCAATGAATGACAGATGAATCACCACCCATGCCCATCTGTTTTCCTATTTTTTCACTCATCCTTCTCTACAAGTTTTCAGGTTGTAAACTGGTACTATGGGTAGTATTTTGGTGCGAAGAAATTTTCTGTTGAATCATGATATCTCTTCCCATCCACGGAAAATAATTACAATAAACACATTCACTGTATTCACTTGACCAGACCAGACCGCAATTATCAATTGATTGTAAAACTAAGAGATCAAATCCATGGTTCCTAATAAATTCAAAATCCTTGACAGGTCCATCAAGGAATACTGAATCAATTCCATAACTATGTCCCAATTGCAACACAAAATTCTGGTTATGCAGAAAGAAAATAGTCTGATCTTTCATTCAAATCCTCTTAAAAGAAAAAGTTTGTTTAAGTAGAGTTCGAATTGATAATGTCCTTAAATATAACCCAGAGAAGACTGTGATTTTGAGTTTATACTCCCCAGACCATTCACCAATGTAGGAGTTAAAATTATGGTTAAAATATCAAAGAAACCGGGAAAATAAAAAAATGAATGTACTTGGGCTTACTAGACCAGCTTCAGAGAACAGAGTCTCAGCAAGTCTGAAGAGCAAAAGTTAATTTGTTATACGAGCAGATTAACACCTGTCTTCCTATAATGTATGTAAGGAAGAAGGCTGCCTGAATTTCCACTCAAAACATATGGCTGAAAACTTTCAAAAATCAAATAACCATTCCACAAGCACGACAAAAACACAAGGGACGGCAATAACTGAAGAATGAGCAAAACGAATATGTTTTATCCCGATGGATGAGGTCCTCTGTTGTTTGACAGATTTAACTGGAAAATTATATAAATGCAAATTACGAAAAAAAGACCCAAAAAAAAAAAAAAAAAAAAGCGAAATGGAGGAGTAGTAAAAGGGCTCAGAGAGTTGCTTTCTGTGCTCAAGGAAGAGACCCGTGAGGGACCTTCTCATACAAGAGGTGTCAGAATTAAGTTAAAAGCTCCATTCATCTTCGCCCTCTGTGATTCCCCAACTCAACTCAAAGGATTGATGAATCTTATAGTAAAAATTTATTGGAAAAATCTAAAAAAATTACAGACTGACGCACTATTCCATGCTAAATTACAACTACTTATACACATATGCATGTAATATGCGTGTGATTGGAGAGAGATATATTGATTAGAGGAAGACGAGAAGACATTAACAGCGGCTGAAGACGAATATTAGGGTTTCTAACTTCAGCTAGAGCTTAACGACGTCTCCTTCACGCTCATCCGCTACCTATAAATAAATGAATCTCCAGTGGGCCTATTGTATTCGTAAGCCCAATCCTGGTTGGCCCATTAACCAGCTCAAAGAAAATAAACATAGCGTTGCTTTTGAAGGCCTATTTAAAATTAGTTGGGTCTGAAAACCATTGGGGCCCGATCTCCCCTATGAAACCTTATTCTCTTTCTTTATATTTTTTTTATTTTTTTTTTCCATCATGGTTTTTTGGTTATTTTTCATTTAGTATGGAGGTTTGACTATCCTTTGGACTATAATGGTAATTAAGTCAAAAAAATTTAGATATTTACAAGTTTTATGTATTCTTCCCAAAATATCCTTGGGTGATTAAATATTACTGTATGGAAGGAGGGAGAAGGGATATCATAATTAGAGTTTCGAATAATGCAAGCTTTTGATATGCTAACATAATCTGTGAAACTACACCATTATAAACTCACACTACTTAAACCTTGCGGTCAGTTACTCACAGGCCGAACTTAGGATCCCTCACCGTGAAGAAATGCTAACTAGAGACACTAGTATATCACAAATAGCTAGTAACCATATATAACTGCCAATTGTTTTTCAACTGTACAAAGTCTAAATAACACGAATACTTGATCCAGAATTCCGTGTATATTTTAATTTGAATCATCCTCTATAGTAGAAAGCAAAGAAGTATCTTTGAATAAATATTGGTTTGACAGAAGGATAATCTCTATGTTTCATGTGAGTGAGTCATGCATAGCAGTTTGCAGCTAAACAAAAAGAAAACAGCAAGGAGGAGTGGGAAGAAAGGCTTGGGCAACGAGAGACAATCTCCTTTATTCGCTGACATCGGGAAACATGAATAAAATACCATACCACTCTTTAACTTACTGCCTTTCTCTTTCTCTTCCGTCATCCTTGCTTGCATTAGAATTTTAATACATAAGAGTATATAATATGTATGTATAGTAGTACAACTCACTTTCTCTCTTGGATAAACTAAAAAAACGTATTAATTTGAATTTTTTTTTAGGAAAGAAAGATGCTAGGCCGTAGTCAAGATTCACGCTCATTAAAATATATTTTCGAAGGGGCACAAACTCGCACCAGAGAGAGAGAGAGAGAGAGAGAGAAAGAGAGAGTGAAAGTCGTAAAAACACATATATAATGTAGAAATTGGCATGGTGTTGTTGTGCGAGTGAGTACTCCTCAGATCAGATCAAAATTTCCATAGCTGTAGTTTTAGTTTGAGAAGCATTTTTTTTTTCCAAATCTAAAAACTCAAACGAAAGGCAAAAAAAAAAAAAAAAAAACCATCCGCATTCACACACATTGTGGGCATAGTACTTCAGTTTGGTCTGTATTGAAAGCCAGATTGCATCAAGAAGAAACTGAGTAATGCAAATGGAGTCGATGGATTTTCAGAGACGCATCTGCTGATGGAACCGTGTTATTTTCTCCTATTTGAGGTACTACATTTTCTCTCTTCTAAATTAACTCTCTGGTTTATTTGGGGTGAATTAATTTGATTTGTGTTTTCGGATTCATGTCTCTCCGCTCTCTAGTCTGATCATCGGCATTACTGAAATTTGCATCGGGACAGTGCTTTTACTGCATTATTTTCTTTCTTATTACAATGATCGACCTTAGATTTTCTTAAGGCAGTCACCGATTCGAAGAATTGTTTTATTAGGGACAAAATTCATGATACACTTAGTTCCGGATATGTTAGGACGGCTATAGGCCTTTAATCTTATTTGTTTTTTCATTCTCTGTTTTTTTTTTTTGAGTGTTTTTTTTTCAGTCTCTGTTTTTAACTCACTTTTAACTCAAAAACAATTTTATTTGACATATATCATTTTCATTTGTTAAATAACATTTAAGAGATATACTAACACTTTCTAAAGTAGTTTACAACAATTTAGACAAATGATAACCGGCACACCAGACCTCGTGTGCTTCTCAGAGACCATAACTAGTAACAGTATGTTTTAATGCAATGTCCCATTTCCTGTTTTAATGCACTATCCCATTTCCTGCCCTAATCAAAAAAGATGAAGACCATAGTTTACAAGCTACAATCTGCTATAGTGTCATCTGACATTGCCGAAGCCAGTTCAATTTAACACAAGAAAGAAAGAAGACGGGGTCATTTTGTCTTTTTCTCTTCCTTTCTTTTTCCTTGTCACATGAATTATGAATTTATGTACTCTTTCCGTACATTGAGATTCGACTAAAGATTCCTTCGCCGCAAGATTGCAAAGTCGATCTAGTAAATTAGGCTCCATCTAACCAATCCAACTTAGTTAGGTTGGGCATCACAAAGACTTTAAAGTCTAAGTAGGGTGGGAGATCAGGAGTTCAAACCCTGCCTTTCATAAAAAATCCGAATAGGTGCATAATGCACTCGTTTAGTCTGATGGTGGTTCAGTCTTTGTCAGTTCTCCCGTAGCTTAGTTGGGCCTCTCCTCTATAGTCTAGGTTAGATATATGATAGTATACTATTGACTATTAACAAAAAAAAAAAAAAGCTCTATCTGGATAGATGTTTTTTAAAAAATATGTATGTGAGATAAAAAAATAATTAAAAAACGTGTATAAAATTTTAAAAAAATATATTTTTAAAAAACAGTATCAAACAAACAAAGCCTAAATTTGAAGGATTCTGTATTCTCTTAAATCACGAACAGTTAGCTTTTTTCTCCCAGACGTTCCTTCAGGCTTCGTTAAACCCCAAATTCTCTTGCCATCAGAAAAACCAAACATCCGAAAATGCTCTTAAAATTCTGCGCATCTACAGGAGCTATAACATGAATTCCTCCTGGTATTGCTAATTTTGTGCAACATTCTACAAGCCCGTGGTGGTATATACCATTGCTAATGTGCCAGAAACTTCATTTTGCTAACAATTTTTTATTCTCAATGAAAAAAAAATACAAAGTTCCATATAGGACTACATTGTCTTTTCAAAATCCTTTTTGTTGTATGTCAATATTATAATTTTAGCATTGATTGCGGTTTGAAAGTTAAAAAAATTTTGTATTAATTCATATAGCTAGTGCCGTGACTGCCGGCCAGGTACCTTGCTGTCTTTGGTCTGTCGATCACTTCTAAGCTAATCGCCACACTCAGCCACAGACCAACTCCATCCCTTCTTCCTCAATAATGCTTCTGCTAATTGCTAAACGTATTTTTTATCCCAAAATTTTGTACCCATTTCTCTCTGGGCCAATTAACTGATCAAGATGTAACGTAAGATCTTGAATAGACATGATATCTAGGATCACCATCTGCACATGAACATCGAATCCAGTGAGTTTAGATTCGAGTATAGACCATCTAGACTCAAGATGTACGTGATAGTCCTGTCGGCGAAGAAAGCCATCGACAGGCTTGACTCTGGAGCACTCTTGATATTCTTTAATACTCTTTTCACCTTGTTAAAAATATGAATCATTTTCCCTTGAAAATATCACAATGAAGCCAAAGGTGCTTTCCTTTGCACCTTTGAGACCAATCCTGGTGTTTTAGAATAATTATACAACAGAAAGGTAAATATCTTTTCCAACTAAGACCAAAGATGAATAAATTTAGGCACCATGATATGAAGACGCAGAGTCCAAGTGGCTTTCGGCCCCGAAAGAGCATTGAGTTCCAGTTGTGTAGTGATTTTCGGATTTTTAAACTAATTTTAGGACCAACAATATCCGAGCGTATCAAGGATTTATTTTATCCTGGTGCTGACTATTTCAAGGATTTGACTCTTAGATTCAAGCGTGGACCATCAAAACACTGGAAAATAATATATTAGATCTAGGTCTAGGTAACAGTAAAACACCATTGTCGAATCTCAATACTGTCATTGGAAGTCGTTTTCTTGTCCAATGCTGATATCATACGATGGTGTTTCCCAAACAACCTGGTAACAAACATATGATCTCATGGGCATGAAATGCTAGAAAATGAATTCTAATTAGCTTAATCTTCTTTAACATTTGAGGGTTTAATATACGGATTGTTCAAACAAACCTAAGTTAATCTTCATTAAGACTGTCATTGTAGGATACTTCCCGAAGGATTAGAGAATAAACTAGTTCACGATGCTGGACCTGGGTAGAATAAATTACCACGCACCATGTTTCATGCATAATTAACAAACTGACTATTTAATCACTAAGCAGCCGACTGCTTTGCTGCATTGACGTGTTCGTTGGCTATAAATTCACTCTGCACTCTTTTTCATAGTATTTCTGTTGTGATCAGATTCGCGACAGTATCAATTGTCAAGTTACTTTTTAATTATTGTCCTTAAAGCTGATTAATAACTTAAATATCATCTTCACGGACCAGCACGTTAATTAAAGCTGGTTTATTAATTGGCAATTTCGGTGTGGAGATGGACAGAGTGATCGGTGATGTGTGTGCCAAACTCTAAGTAGGAAAGAAAGAGTTAACCAGAGCATAGCTAGGCTGAATGGCACCAGTTAAGTTACGACATTCCACTGTAGGAAAATATTTCACAGACTTAGACACTGCTCGAAGTGTCTCTGTCTGGGTCACATCTCACTTTCCTTTTCAAGCCTAGCAAACTTTCGTATTAAAGGCCAAAAACAAAACGATGATCACTCTGCGAAATAAAATGTCCCCATTAGCATTTTAAGCATTTTGATTTTCACATCAAATTCTGATATTTTCCATTCTCACTCTAGTGTTTGTTAGAAGAGTTGTATTATAGTCCAATAATCAAGAATTTAGTTTCTCATCTTAAGAGGAGGTGAGATTATTTGTATTAAGATGATGAGTTGGCTACATAAGAAAACAAAAGTGACTCATTTGTCCTTAGAATATATGATCTCCATTATAATCAATTAAGACACTTCCTCCATTATATATTATCATGTCAATTATTACAAACCAAACGAAGAATAAATATTTTAGAAAGAATTAAGAATCTTGCAATAAAGCTTTAAAGCTCGAGATGATTAATACCACCTAACTTGGAATGGTTCAGTACTAATTTTATCTATTCTATCCCTTTTTTTCTGGGTCCTCTCTTTCTGAAAAAAAAAAAAATGGAGTAAATGTGTATATATTCTCAAGTTTAGAGAAGTGGGGGCGTTTAGTTATTTATTTCAGTGTGCCATCAGATCCGTTGTTGCTATCGAAGTCTTCACATTGCCAAAATAGGCAAGTTTAAGTAATTACCAGGTACGTACATCACCACGCGGCTTGTCAAAATCGTCACTTCAAACTTGTTGAAATCTAGGGCTCCCCTCTGCTTGGCTGCAGTGTCTAGCTCAGGTGAGCCTAAGTATCTGTCCTAGCTTTTCGGTCTGTCCCACCACACAACAGATATCGATCCCACCGTGACCTCCACGAACTGGTAGCGAGCGTGAGTCTTGCTTTCACTGTATCTATATTGGGAAATTTGTTCAATCTTTTACCACACTAAGACATGGACCTCTATACCCCTTTGGAAACAGAAGACAATGAAAAGTGCATGGAAAAAGAAAAAAACTTCGTTTTTGTACGTTTGATGCAATTAAGAACCCTCCTAGCCTCCTAATACCAAAAGCCGAAGTCAGTAGGCATTATATACTAGCTCAATTTTCTCCCTATAACATAATTGTAGTGCCAAAGTAACTGCTCAGAAACAGTGCTACGGTGCAATGGTGGTGGTTGATGGTATTTTTCTTGCAGTTTATGCCTCAAATCTTTAATAAGAGATAAAATGAATGAATACCCATCTCCAGTTCGACCGCGTAGAGATGGAAATGGGAACCAAAGTCGCTCAAGAAGTGGTACCCCGGCAAGACACCATCACAGGCACGCAGTGGAGGATGAAAGCGGAGATCTGATCAAGTGTACCGGGAAGTCTTGTAAATCATGCACTGCCGGGTTGATCGCCGACTGCGTGGCCGTTTGTTGCTGTCCCTGCGCTGTGGTAAACATCATGGTTTTTGCATTCTTGAAAGTTCCGTGGATGGTGGGGAGGAAAATCTTGAAACTTGGGAAAAAGAAAGCTGGGAATTTGGAAAGGAAGAGGAAATGTGAAATGACTAATTACCTCGAGTGCGCCATGGACTTTGATGGAATTTCGAGAAAGGAAAGGGTAGAGCATGGGGCATCGGAATTTGTATTTTCTGGGTTCGGAGAGGAGGAGCTAAAAGACAATTTTAGTGCAAGGTTTGAGGCGGAAGAACTTTGGTTTGAGTTGCACCAATTTGGTCACTTGGGTTTTGGTAGGGTTTCTTTCACCGGAATTCCTTCCCTGTGTAAGAGCAGCTAGGGAAATTGAATTCCTGATTTTTCTTACCCTCGTCAACTTCGAATCTCTAATTCTTTAAGCATTTCTAGCTAAAAGGGTTAGTGTAAAGAGTCAATTTCACCCTTGGCCTTACTTTGATGTATGGATGATTGGATTGAAGGAATGGTTTAATGGAGATGCATTGATGGGTTCAATTGAATTACTATTGCTCAATTAATCTTTCATTCCCAAGTTAGGGATGGTGTTCAATTTCCTCCATTTGCTCTTCCTCTGTTTCTTAATTAGTTCAGTATTTGCATTTCGATTCTGTACAAAGTTTGACTAGTTAGTACTTCACTGGCATCTTATGAAGCCAAGCCTCTTCTAAAGTTCCAATGGCATTACAAAGTTGTCATAACATTAAATGCGAAAGCAAAAATCTTTGACATTGTCTATTAGGATGACCTCGTTCTACGGTTCTGCGGAACTTGAATACCTCTTTTTCTTTTTGTTTTTTAATCTTAGAATGACAACTGATGACTCAAGGAGTTGCTTTTGCATGATTGTGATTTTCTCTTTTAGTTATTTTATATTACTTTCCTTACATGCGAATGCGCAATAAAGTCAAGCGAAACCTAAAAAATGATTTTAGTATGATTCACCCAACTTTAGGCTCTTCTTTTTATTTTTAATTTTGGAATAACTTTAGGCTTTTTATCATAGTTAAATGACTGGAGGAACGAAAAGGAGTAGGAACGGGAACTATCTTTCATTTGGTGTTTGACAGAGAAGAGACGGGAAAAGCGAAGGAGACTAAAACAAGTTCTCTCTTTCAGAAGCACTATTAGCGGATGATTGTTAGCGTTCTTTTGCACGTATTAGAAACTTTGTAGGTATGCGAAATAAAGTCAGGGGATTTGCATGAATTGTTTTAAGAGAGATTAGATGTCATTTACCACCTTTACTCATAACAACCTGTTAGCAGCGATAAATAGAGTTTACACTGTTTGTTTGGTTAAATTTTTTAGAAACGTATTTTGAGAATGAGAAAACATGGGAAAAGATGTTAGTCAAGGCAAGGAATCTTGCATTCACGTCATGCAATGCAACCATGTGATGTAAATGTGCATATTGCATTAACATGTTTCTAATAGTTGCGCTGATTTTTGCACACATAACGAAGTTGGTTTAACATTAACACTCAATTTGAATTTGACTTGTTAATAGTTTGTTAGAAATTTTGATTCATTAGCTTATTCACTCAACTTGCCTTGATAACTACAGAATTTGACACGGTACACGACAAGATCAAGTTACCCAAATTCAACTCAATTAATACTTACAAAAGCTCAACCAGATGAGCAAGTAAAAATCCGTATAATTTTGGAATCGCGAAACTAAAATAAGCTTGCTGTGTCCCCGTTGTTAGGCTTGTTTTAGACCCAACATGCTTGTATGGCTTCCTTTACTGGAGAAAAAAAAAAAAAAGAAGCTAATTGGCATCTTTAGAATTTGTAATCCATGGCAATTTTCTTTAAAAAAAACATTCAGGAGCTGCACATTAAGATCTTAAAATCAGACGCCTGTTTATGTGCAGATGACCGCTACAACAAATTTAAGAATACACAGTGCTCGAGCTCGCAGCATTGTCCAAAATTATGGCAATTTGGCATATGAGTTATGTAATGGCGACCTTTGCTCAAGTCAAGTTCGTAAAGAATGCGTTTTGGGTTATTTACCCATGGTGAAACCGGCTGACAAGAAAAGCACATCCTGTTTTATTACCAGATCAATACTCTCACTCTGGAAAAAAAATTTGCATGTGTTCTTCGAATACAAACGCATTTCTCTCCATGAATTGAATACAAGTGGGAAATTCAAGTTCTGTAAACTGCAAACAGATTTGATCCTTTGAACGATCCTCCACGCCTCGTTGAAATTCTGTCTGGACATTCTTTAATAGGCATCGGAGATCAGAGTACGTAGAAAGGCAATTCTGCTGCTAGAAAGAGTTGAAGAGAAATAGATCAAAGCGGGAAAAAAAGATACATTTGAACTGCTGTTATCAGTGAAAATGTAAAGCCCTTTTGTATATGTCTACAGGTGACTGTTCTCTGAAGTCCAAAAAGGGGATAAATCAATGATAGAGATGATAAAAACTCTGAATGCTTCGACAAAATGGGCAAAAAGAGCGGCACGCATTACCCACCCCACTTGACTACCGGTGAATAAGGGCGCTTTTAATTTTGCATTTGTATTGAATTGCTATAAAAGTCCAAAGCTGCTAATGTAGCCCTGAGTTCTAACATTGTTTATATTAAAACCCTTCATTGCCAAGAATGAATAAGCCTCGAATCCATAATGAACTACTTTAACTCAATTGCTTTTGAACTAAACTCTTCTGTAGGAGCTTGATGCACCTCAGCTTGATCAAGATTTTGAGCGTCTCGAAATTGATGCAGTAATATATCTCGATTGGTTCAATATTGTGTACACGATAAGAACTATACTGAAAATTCCAAAATATAAAAGCTTGATTAGGTTCGTTTGCTAGTGACCAACAGTTCACTACTCGAAATTCCGAGAAAGTATTTAATTAGTACCTAAATGAATATCTTATACATATAACTTGAATTTAATGCAAATATCTATGGCCATCAAAGTTCTGTCATTTTGATAGTCTGTACATTCTTGTGCATCTCAGACACTGGAAAAACAAGTTTTGCAAATCCACCAGATTTATTATCCAAAAGACAATTTACTGCAATTAATTCAATTCTGATTTTATTTGTTTGGCCACTCCAAAGCTGTTATCGATTCGATGAAGGGGCAGAAGGAGGGAGGGAGAGAGGAAGAGGGGGGCCGGGGGGCAGCCGTCCCCCTCCAACTTGTAAAAAAAAAATTTTTTTTGAAGTAAAATTTTTTATATTACTATATTTTACTCCCTCAAAAATTTATAAAAAATCAGCTATGCCCCCAAAAGCTAATATTGTCTTCCTGAGTTACTTAAATTTAGGTCAGACATTTTCTTTGACTCGCCCCTCAAGATACCATCCTGGCCCTACGGCTCAAAAATAAAGAATTGGGAGTGAAGAAACTGTATTATGACTTCTGGATAAAGAGAGAAAAATAACAGAGAATTAATAAATGCTGTTGCATAACTTGCATTATTTTTTTTTGCCAAAAATAATTTGCATTAGTTTCTCAAAAAAAAATTTTTGCATTAGCTTTATATAAATTTTATCATCGCAATTATCAAATAAACGTTGCTACTGATGACTATTTTCTTGGATAAGTTAGTTTGATTTACTAAAGAAAAGTACAGCCCAATAAAATGAAAAGTTTTCTTTGCTGAACCAGATATTTCTAGTTGGGCTGCACCTTTGACGTCGAAGTCGATATTGTCAATGTGAGCCATTTTTCTCATTCAAATGGGCGGCCCAAGCGAGCAAGCAGTTATAATTAATTTTTAAAAAATGCTAATAAAAGCCGACGAGCATAGAACAATTGACAGTGGTGATCCTTCTGTATATTTCGTTGTACATCCATTCATACATTTTTTAAAATAAATGATTTTGATTAATCAGTCTAGGGATTTTCTTATGTGTTGCACACATATGGTGTCTTACATATCCCACATACCAGTTCTTACAATAGTTGCCCAAAAAAAAAAAAAAAAAAGAAAAGGAAAGTTCTTAAAAAGTTATTCTAAAGTTCAAATAGAGCCAAGGAAGCGTCCTTTCTCTAAATGTTTGCATAGAAAATTCGCACATTCCAAAACAATGGTCATATGAGTTACTTGATGTATAATATAAGAAACAAATATTACAAATTTTATATTACAAGGTTTATAAGAAGAGGCGTAAATAGCCAGATTATGTGATAAAATGTCGTACATTATGCGAATATTGTAATTGCAAGACTTTTATCCACTTCTTGTACTAATCATTATTTCATATTTTATTTCTTTGCCGTATGTAAATATATTATGCGAATATATTGTATGATATATTCACGATACACTAAAGTAGTGTTACAAGTGAACTTATGCATGCGAAAGAATAAAAGGTGAAATTCTTTCAAAAAAAATTGAAATGGATATTGTCACAAAGGGTGAAATTGAAGATAAAAAATTGAGTATAGTTAATCCCAAAATAATACTTACGCCCATATTGCAAAGCTGTACAATTTGAATTGCACAATTCATTCACGACATTGTAAATTATTCAGAATAATTGAACTGTCCAAATCAAAAGAACGTACAAAATTGGAAAAATATACAATACATCAATTGCATTATTACGTAATGTACTAAGATCAATAATTTATCGTCATATGATAATAATAAGTCATTTCTCATATTATTTGACGATGTGTGATGGATTTTAATACACCATATAACACGTTATGTGACGTGCGTAGTAACACGTTATGTGACGTGCGTAGTGCACGCAATAATCCCTCTACAAAATCCAACGCATCACTCATATTAATTAAATATGACTCGACGGTGGGAGAGTCTAGACTCGCAGAGAGAGAGAGAGAGAGAGAGGGAGAGAGAGAGAGAGTATTCACAGGAAAACAATATATGCAAGTAATCGTAAACAATTAATAGCGGTCGGTGTTCTTCCAAAAAAAAAAAAAAGCAGTCGGTGAGTGAGGTTGCAGCGAAATCGAAAAAAATGGAGGGCGAGCCGACTCGGATAATGATGGGGTGTGAACGAGTCGACGATCAAGGGGTATCCGCACGCATCCATCAGTAGCAGAGGAGCGTTTGAGTGGACTCTGAAGAAGATCATTCGCTCCAACACTTCTGGCTTCAAAATTCTTTTCCTCCATGTTCAAGTTCCTGACGAAGATGGTGATTTTCTTCTCTACTCGCTGATACCAAAGTTAATAATACTAAAATACCCATATAATAATTATACGAGTTATCTATTCTGCTTGAGATTTAAGCGTTTCATTTTTTTTTTTTTGGGTGGGGGTGTAAATGTAGAAGTGTATAAGCTTTTGTGCTTCGTTTTGTTTTCGAATCGGTTAATTAGGGCTCTTTATGTGCATTTAATTTTTTTTTTTAAAAAAGCTCGTGAAATTTCGTGCAATTTGTCGTTAGGAATATGTTTCCTCCTCTGGAAATTCATTGTTTATTTCGTCAAATTAATTTGAAATTTGAGTCGATTTTGAGTGATGATAAACACGTGATTGTTTGTAAGTGAGCTGATTAATTGCGGCTATAAATATTGATGTATTTTTTATGTTTGTTTTACATTTGGTATACGATTTGGTCTAGCTGTACCCCTTCTTATGTACGCATTTTCTATTAATTTGAGGGTTTTTCCTTTGAAATATAGATAAATTGCAATATGATTACTTGTACATTTATGTTGGAGAATGCAGAGCATAGCTACGGGTCTTATTTGCTTATCTGTGAAGAATGCCCCCACTCTTCTGTTTGTTGTTCTTAGTATTTTTTTAGTTTAAATGACAGTATACTTAGCTGCTATAATCATCCGAAGGTTGTTTGGTTCCTTGGGATCGTGGATATGATCAAATCTGCTTGATGCGAGTGCATGTTTGTTTAACCGTCATAGTTTTGTGACCTTTGGTCTGTTTAATTATATTTTGGCTCATTGGCAGTTTGATGTTACACGATGTGGTACTCTTATGATGGAGAGTGATATGCACGATTTAACATTTTTATCAATTATTTCTTCTAATTTCACTCTACATCTGTAGGAAATGATTAGTTAGGATCAATTTCAATCACTAATGAGTGTCTAATCAAACTTTCCTTGCAAGGTTTTGATGATATGGATAGCATATTTGCGTCACCAGATGATTTTAGGGATATGAATCGCAGAGATAAAATCAGAGGACTTCATTTGCTGGAGTACTTTGTGAACCGGTGCCATGAAGTCGGGGTATGAAACTGTTGCTGCTTCTTTATAGCTTGGTTGTTGTTTTCTTAGATATACATAGTACATACCATTGAGTCATCTTTCGTGAGCAATCAACTGTCGCATGAACCTTTTTTCTTTTGATTAATTGTTGCTTGGGAGTGGAAATGAGAGCCATGTTTAACATTCTGCTCTCGGATTTTTATCATTCTTGCAGTATATTACCTTGATGCTGTACTTTTTCCTAGGTTGCATGTGAAGCATGGATTAAGAAAGGTGATCCCAAAGAAGTTATCTGTCATGAAGTTAGACGCATCCAACCAGATTTTCTTGTTGTTGGAAGTAGGGGACTTGGTCCATTCCAGAGGCATGTCTTTTGTCTAAGTTTTGTGTTTATTGCAGGATATACGTGAAGTGTTTGGTTTCTTCATTTGCTGATAATGTGTTTGGAGGAAGTCGCATGTGAATAGCTTTTAGTTCTCTAAGATCTAGACAGTATTGTTTGTTGATTGAAATATTTTTCATTTTGCAGAGTCTTTGTAGGAACAGTCAGTGAATTTTGCGTTAAGCATGCGGAATGTCCTGTGATCACAATCAAACGTGATGCAGCTGAATCTCCTCAAGATCCTGTTGATGATTAATTCGTTTCTGATGTACAAGTAAATTTTATTTATAGCCTGTAGCGGTAAATTATTTGGATATGATTGCCTTTAGATTTTGTCATGTCACATGCACTCCTACTTTCTGGGAAGAGTTGGGGGTTTTGATGGTCGTGCAAGACATATGGAGTTCTGTTTGAACTAAGATTATTTGGATAATGAATTGTTTGGATTAATTAAGCCGGAGTACATAGCTGTGGTTGAAACTATGTTGAAGGTGGTTTTTGTCAACTGGGCAAGGATCTCGTAGCGCTGTTACCTCCATTGTTGTCCCAAAGGGTGTTTGCATTTGGAACGAATCTTGATGTGGCACATCCGTTTAGGAAAGCTTTCAGAAAATATAGGTCTTGACTTGCTAGCTTTCGGTTCTTTTAGTGGTTGCGTTGCTGTGTTGTTAGTGGAAGTAAATCAAGTCACTACATATGTATACAAATCTTATTGTTAGTGGAAGTAAATCAAGTCACTACATCCGTCAATTTGCGTCCCTTCATCCTGATTGCTCTCTTTCGTCTCCTTGAGCAAATTTGGAATTCTAATAAGCGATATGTTGTGGATGCCAAATCTGCAATTTTGTTTTGGTTTTTGAAAACACGCCATAATATTTTATATATAAAAGATCATTACAACGCAATTAAGGAACCCGCAAGCTTATGAGCATGTTGAATTTTAGATCTGTCAACTTTAACAATATTACAATAAGAGAAATAGGAAACAGACACAAGGATATTATAGACTAATGTTTGAAGACAAATAGGCGAGAGCTTCACAGTGTAATGGTGACTGTGCATAGACTTGAGGAGAGATAGAATACAGGCGAATGCTTTCAAAGTTTGTGCATATTATGCCAATAGCTGACTTGTTTGTATTATCATTATAAGAGCCATCAAATTGGAAAAAGAATAGTCCTGGGTCCTTTGTATGTATAGGAAAAGAGATTGGACAGCTCCGGATAAGATCAAACGATTTCTCTTTATGTCGGATAGTCGATTGTTGAAGATGGCCTAAGGAAGTTGTATTTCTTTTCGTAGCTGTCCTAATCTCTGCATATATAGAATTGGCTCGAGATATCACAAGAAGTAGATTAAAATCCAGATGATTCCAAATGACTTTGTTACTTTAGATCCAAATGTGCCATAAGATAATAATGGATTGGATAATAACTTCTGACTCCAAAACATCATGGAACCATTTCTCAGCCCATATGAAAAAAGATTCTTTGTTTTCTTGGTTGAAGTCCAGGCCTAGGTTAGATATTCTCCAGGTAATTTTTGACAAATCATGTTCTAAAAATAAGTGTTCTATTGTCTCATTTCGACACCACAACGGGGGCAAATTGAAAGATCAACAATTTCTCTTTTGAATAAAGTAGACATAGTAGGGCAAATATTATGTAAAAGCCTCCAAAAGAAGAATTGGTATTTGGAAGGGATGTTTAAGAGCCATAATTTTTTGAACATGGGACTAGAAGGGTGTGAAATAAAGGACTCACTAGTAGTTGGCTTGTTTAAACTCTGAAGAGCCTGACCAAGAATATAAGCTGATTTAATAGAATAACATCCATTTGGTTCTAGAGACCATATTCTTTTGTCAACTTGGTGATTAATAGGAATATGCATTTTGGAAATAGCTATAACTACTTGTGACAAAAAAATCACCGACAATAAAGGCAATCTCCAATTCTTTGAAGAGTTATACAGGTCAGTGACCTGCAGGGATAAAGAAGGAATCCAAAGTGAGATTAAATTTGAGTGGATTATTAACATCTGAAATCCATTCTTCGGTGATATTTATGCTTGTCCCATTCCCATTCTCCACTTCAGTCCTTTCTTCATTAGATCCCTTCTCCAAAGAATACTCTTCCAGCCCCAAGATGCATTTTGCTTTAGGTTTAATGTCAAGGAAATCCTCCCGATAGCAATACTTTCGAATAAAGAATCTGCTCAACAATGAATCTGGTTCTGATAGAATTCTCCAAGCAATTTTACCTAAGAAAGCCTGATTTAGAGTAGTCGTAGACCTTAATCCTAGACCTCCAAAAAATTTTGAGACACATATAGAATCCCAAAATTTTCAATGAATTCCATGACCATCTTTGTCTCCAAGCCAAATAAATTTAGCAATATATCTATCTATGTCTTTTGCGACCATTAAAGGCAATTTAAAGACTCCAAGTGTATTTTGGGACATCAAAGATAAGACATATTTTGCAAGAGAGACACGTTCCATGATAGTTAAAGAGGAATTTTTGTACCTCAATATTGTTTTGAGAATCCTTGATTTAATGGTTTTGAATAGAAACTTCTTTGGTAGAGAAAAATCCAGATCTAATCCCAAGTAATTTCCTATTTTATCTACTATAGGCAGACCCATAATAGATGCTATATCTTTTTGAAGATCCATGGGAACATTTGGACTAAAGAAAATGGATGATTTCAGATAATTGACTTGCTGACCTGAAAACATTGCATACGTAGTTATGGTTTGTAATAAAACTTGAGCAGATTTTGTAGTAGCATCCATGAATAGGAGACAATCATCAGCAAATACAAGATTAGAAATTTCTAAGCTTCCTCTAGATACAGAGATTCCTCGATATAATTTGAGTGATGCTTGCTTATGAAAAACTGAGGACAACACTTGTTGGCCGATAATAAAAAGTTATGGTGATAATGGACAACCTTGTCTAATAAGCCATATGTTGTGAATGCCTGATCCGCAAAGATGATCTTGATAACAAATATTGGAAAATATTGGACTTAAATAGGAATATAAGTTAATAATCGAGAAGGCGCTGAAAAATATAAGACACCTTCCCCAGCCAATAATGCGCCCGGTTGAATGAATATGCGCCTGGCGATTACAAGAGACAATCCCCCCAGCAAATAATATGCAGCCAGAATGTCAACTAACTCTTAGGAAAGGATTACAGAACTCACCAAGCCCAAATCCTCTCGCGCACGTCCATTTTCACAACAAATATACAGCAATTGATAGACGCGGCAAAGAACGAGGAAGGAACCTTCT
>JAMWEH010000568.1:0-20241 GCA_024721245.1 Mitragyna speciosa | reverse complement strand
CCCCCCAAACCTTGCTGGAATTGCATTTTTGCCATAAAATGTTGCTGGAATTCTATTTTAGTCTTTTGAATGTGGCTGGAATTTGCAATTTGGTCTCTCACATTGCTGAAATTTTGCATTTTTGCCCCCAAACCTTGCTGGAATTTCATTTTTGCCATTATATTTTGCTGGAATTACTTTATTGTCCTCCAATGTTGCTGGAATTTATATTTTTGCTCCCCAAATAGCTAGAACTTGAAATTTTGCCTTTAAATATTTGCTTTAAATTATGTATTATTTAATGACTTTGCTGAAATTATATTCTTGGCTTTAAATATTGCTGTAAATTTTATTTTTGGGCATTATACTGGCTGAAAATTATATTTTATCCTTTAAATTTGTTGTAAACTATGTCATTACCTTAATTAGGGTTAAAAAATTATAATTTTACCCTTTTGTTTTGTTGTAAATTACATGTTTACTTTAGAATGTTACCTGAATTTTCATTTTTAATCCAAACCTTATAATATTTTATTTTTGCAAAAAAAAAAAAGGAGACTTAATTAAGTCCTCAAAGTTCTTAATTATTTCTTTTCACATTTTATTTTTATTTTTTTTATTTTTATTTTTAAATTTATAATTAATGTTCTAAAATTGGGTCTTGTTAGTCTAATTAATGTTCAAATTAGTTTCTCTATTTCCCTTTTAGTTATTTTGATAATTTTCATTTGGGTGTTAAAAGTTTAAGTATGTATTATTGTGTTTTATCTTCTACTATTTTTTTTTACTTATTCATTTTCCTTGTTTTACTTTATTTATTTATGCACTTATTTATTTTTACTTAAACAATTTTCATTCTTTTCTAAACACTTAATTATTATTATTTTAATTTTGTCTATTATTGCTATAATTGTTTGAATTATCATAGCATGTTCATGGTGATTGGTATGGAATTATTTAATTAGTAGTTTATTTATTAAATAGTGGTATTTTTAACATGTTTGCTCATTTAGTAGCAATTTGTACCGAGTCCTCGAACGGGAGGTATCTCGATTACCCTTTTAATTTCTTTTTATGTGCTCCTACGTGCTCCAATGTGTTTTTCTATGTGTTTTCATGTATTTTATGCTTATAATTTTTATCCATATGCGAGTGTTTATTTATTTATGCCATACTGTTTATTTGAAATTAATTCTTGATTATTCAAAAATGTAATAGATAGGTAATATTCTATTTAGCAAAATTTCTGTATTTAGATAGTTAATGTAATAGATAGTTTATATCTAGTTAACAAAAATTTTTGTATTTTAGTTAGAAAATGTAATAGGTAGGTTAGATAGGCTATTTTGATTATCTTTTCCATTTTAGATTGTAATTAGGCTTTTCCGGTGTAATAGTTAGGGTTTTTGTGTGCTATGTGTGCTATGTGTTTATGTGTTTTATTCGCTTTTCTTAGGATTTTGCATCTAGAATATTATGATTATGTGCTATGTGCTCCTATATGCTATTATTTGCTTTTATGTGATTTATTGCTTTAATATGTGCTTTAATTACTTACTTGCTTTATTATTCTATATGTGTATCGTCGCCACACTAGTCCAACGCTAGTTGTGGTTAATTTCGGTTTCTTCGCTAGTCTAACGCTAGCGGAGAATTTTTAGAAAATAGGTTAGTCCAATACTAGACCTTTAGGTCATTTTAGTGATAGAATCATTTCTTGTGTGCATTTCATGATCATTACACACACATTTACTCTTCTTAGGCCTTTTCCATTTTTACATAATTTTCTATATATATTTTATCATTTATTATCTATTTTAACATTTATTTTAGTGCATAATATTTAGATTCCACTACACATAGAATTTTAGGTCATTTGTGTGATTTGACTAGAAATAGTCATCTACTCACGTGAGAAGCGATGGCGTACATGTCGTTCCCCCCTCCGTGAGTAGGAATAGTTAGTCACGAGTCCATTCGTCCCCCGTACCCGTTATGTTGCATCTCTACTTTCTTTGTTCACTTACTATCTATACTACTATTTTCCTTTTTCTTTTGCATTCTATTTTGCACCTAAACTCGTGACTCCGTCGCGGTCTACATTCAGGTTTCGCAATTAATGCGGTAATTCCGACTAAACCTCAATGGAACATTTTGTCCCTTAACGATATTCATTTTTAGGACTAGATTTGCATTCATATAGTTGCATCCAAATGCGATAAAATTTTAGGGTTACATTAGGAAAATTTCAGACTAAACCTCGCAACTAGTTTCGGCTAGGTTGAAAGGGTGCCTTAGGCGCGAACCTTTGCCTTCCCTTTCTTCAACTGTGACTCTCGAACTCTTTTCTCTCGTTTTCAAAAACCTGGAGTCGTCTAAAAGGGTTTTTTCTTGTTTTTCCTATATTCTACCAAAAAATCATTTCTTTAAATAAATCATTTTAATTTTCTTACCTTTTATAAAATATTTTCGGGTGACTTGGTACACCAAAACTCAATACCAAGTGGCGACTCTTTTTTTAATAAAAACCCTTTTTAGACTCTATTTTTAGGCCCAAAAACCGTCGCATTTTCAAAGTCCCATTTTAGGCCCTTTTTATTTTATTTTTAAAATAAAGTACTTGTTTGTCGTGTTTTTATCGAATCATCTTTTTACAAAGCATTTTCTAAAAAATTATTGTTACGAGAAATTTACACACTTCTTTTTCCAATAAACAAAAATCACATTTAATTCTTCCTTTTCATTTTTTTTTCGACAAAATCACACACACTATACCATTTTATTATTTTCTTTTTTCGAAAAATGGGGCGCGACACTAAGTGCTGCATAGGCATTGGGAAAAAGTCAGTCTGGACAATGAGCACTCTCAGTCCAAAAGGAGCAGGGAGCTCTCAAGTAAACTTTCCAAAAATAATTTCTTTTTCGATCTCGCGTTCAGTGGATTCAAGAGGGTTTAGGGTTAAAAGGTCTAGGTTTTTTAAGCACGGTTAAACGAGACTGAGAGAAAGTGGGAAAGGGTATATCTTATATCCTCTCCTCCTGTATGTTAACAAGTGGGAACTCCTTTTCTTGCTTATAAATGATTTTACTTGAAATAGCAATTAACAAGTGGCACAAAAATGAAGAAAATTTTGAACAAAAATGAAGAGAAATTGGATAAAAATGAAGAAGATTGGAGAACAAGATATAGGTACTGCTAGCAGCTCGTACAGACAAGGAGAGGCTGAATAAAGCAAAGATAAGTAAAACAAACATCACATAGATAGACAAGAGGTGAAGTGTGTGAAATATAAAAACAAAACCTGAAAACCTAAAAAAATAAAAATACAATCCTAACATCCAAATGCGATAAAATAAAAAGAGTTAAATTAGAAAAAAGTGATTAATCCAAGTGCTCGGACTCGCTAATGATCCGTAGTGAAGGGACACGTTTGAAACACGTGCACGTGGCCAAGTGTGGGGAGAGGATGGAAGATAAATTGTTGGTTGACCACGTGGCTTTTGTGGGTTGTTTGGGAAAAAACTAAAAGGAGGTGGGCTTCTCCAGGTCGGGTATTGATTTATTTTTCTCACACTCATTTTTGGTCTTTTGTTGGGCATTATATTCAATTTTTTGAACTCTTTATCTTTTAGGCTTTTTGCTTCACTTTTGGATGGGGTTTGTTATTCTTTTCGGCAAGCCTTCTGCATTTCAATTTTTTACCTTTGTTTTCCTTTGCCCATTTGTTGATTTTTCTTTTTTTTTTTCTTTTTTTTTTTTGAGGTTTTGGGTTTTCTTCTTTGTTACTCTTTGTGGGCATTTTTTTCCAAAAGTAAAAAAAAGAAAAAAAATCTAGGAGACAAAGCATGGAATAAAAATAATAAACAAATAAAATGCAAGTTTTAAACAAAGCATTATTGCATTAAAATGTGCCATAGCAGCAATAAACAAACTATAATGTGCAAAATATTGGTTTTGAGGTTTTGATCTTTTTTTCGTTGTATAAAACCTATGCTTGCAGAAACAGCAATTACACTTCGAATGAACGAAAACACATGAAAAAGTAAGAAAAAAAATTTTTTGAAGAAAAGAAATAAGAAAATATTTTTTCCATTTAAAAATAAGAAAAAAAATGATATGCACGTGCACATAGGATAATGGGCTAATGGGCTTTTTTACAATGCGACTAATAATTTAGTGGCCAATCACTGGCGTCCACGTGGCCATGATCCCAAAGTATATTCTTTAAATAATTAAATAGGCTTATGGGCTTGGGACTTTCATGGACTTCTACTTGGGGTTTGTATTTGTATTTGTTTTTATGAGCTTATTTTTATTGTTTTTCCAGGCATTTACTTCGTTTTTATTTGGAACTCCTTTGAGTTTCAATTTTCTGAAATTTTGGTTTTTTTTCCTAAGCTTTTGATTTTTCTTTTACAATTTTCCTTTTCAATTTTTATCATTTTTCTTTAATTTTGACTTTTCTTTTATTTTATTTTTTTTATTCTTTTGTTTTTCAACTTGGAAGACTCTGATGACCTCTATTTTGGTCCATATACAACACTGGAATATGATGGAAACAATAAAAATCGATGTGAATATAGCTACTTAATCTAATTACAAATAGGAGTAGGTCCCTCTTGTTTATCTGATGAGCAAATGCACAAGAAGATGGCAATAGTATTAGAAAAGTAGTAATGGGAAAGCAATTGGAGGACAATCCTAAGCACATTGTCGATCACATGGTTCATAATGCTGACATTAAGTCCCATCAAATGGTTTGGAGAACTTCTAAAACGGGAGTGAGTATTGCGTGCACCACGCGCGCCACGTGGCGCGCCACGTGGCGTGCCACGTGGTGCACTAGAACCAATCATACATTGCCAAATAATACAAGGTATGGCCCACCATTGCCACATGGCGATAAATTATTGGTTCTAGTACACCACGTGGCAATGCACGTGGTGTATTGTATACTTTTCCCTAAAACGGACTCTTAGTGTTACATCACCAGCGACCACTCTTGTACTACAGATTTCAAAGATGAACAAGTAAAACTTCCAACACAAATCTTGAAGTGAAGACAAATAATATATTCGAGGTAGCGGAGTCCCTTCTGATTTTATCTAAAAAGGGTGACTTTTCAGAGCAGGATGGGCAAGTTCTGAACAAGTTAGCCTAGACAATTAAAGAGACAGCCTCAAGCAAAGGGATATGTTGGAGTTTTAATTTTTAAAAAAAAAAAAAGCTCTAGAAGAAGACTAAACTTCAATATGAGAAGTGAATTGTGTATGTTCACACAAATTTGAGTATAAAAAAAATCAGGAATAAATAATCATAATATCCAATTTTATTAATTTTAATTTTAGAAGTAAACAAATTTAAATGTGTACTTGTTTTACAAAATATAAATGCTTCCTATATTTTTGCTTGTTTTTTAACTGTAGATCTAAAAACCCGAAATAGACGATGAATGCTCTAGCAATAATTTAGTATATTGAAATTTCGCGTCAAAGCACTTGTGCAGATCTTGAGGAAAATTGCCTCTTGATCTAGGAATAATTTAGAGGCTTAGATAGCTGAACTCTTGAGAAACTTGAAGAACACGAAAATCATACAGAACTTGAGAAAACTTTATGACCTGCGATTTCTAAGTTACTCGAGAAAACTTAGTACTTAAGTCACTCAATAATTGATATACAATAATGGCATGAAAGGCATATGACACCTTTGTGTTTGTGTGTATGTGTGTGTGTGTATACACACACTTTGTATGTATTGGTTATTATTCGAAGGGCATAAATGGTGAAAGAGAATGGTTGAAAAATGAATGTTACCACTAATAAACCACTTGATATAACAATTAAAGAGAATGGATGAAATTTTGATTTTTCAAATTCACATTCAATAAAAGAAATAGATCAAGCAAAAGTAATAATACTTCAATTTTTAGTAGAAGACACGTTGGTTCATCAGAATCTTAAGAGTCGGTTGCAAAAATGTACTCAAAATCTTAAGAGTTAGTTCTATAAACACACTTACAGTTGCAACTATTCAATATTAGAACTTCATATACTGTGCCACATGGAGGCTCAATTTTAATTCTATAACTAGTTTATATCTCCAGCAATTGGCACGAATAATTAATTATTTAACTCAATAATAAATTAATAAAAATATTCAATCACTTTGATCGTTAAGAGAATTTTATTAAGTCACTCTAACTAAATTTAATTTCACTTAGAGTTGGAGTTCACCTTTTTTTTTAAACACATATTGAGAAATTGAAAAATGAATTTATGTAATATTATGAGTCTTAAGCGTACACACATTTTGAATGCTCTAGTTCTTTAAAAGGGATATGGATGAAGAATTAATCGTACTACTGATAAATTAAATAATATAATATTAAGATGAGATGGATGAATAATTAGGTTTTCAAATACAGATTCAACAAAAGTGAGGATCAAACAAGAGTCTCAAGCCTTCAGTTTTTAGGGGAGAGATATGTTGGTTCATTATTCTTAAGAGTTGGTTTTAAAAATATACTAACAATTATAACTATTCATTTATTGGATTTCTTATCATGTGCGCGTGGAGACTTCCTTCGACTCAGTTTTAGTTACATAATAGTTAGATTAGTCATACCACACAATTCAACTCTTCAAAAATCATATTCTGTTATCCTTAGCCTAATTTAATCATGATTGAGGTTAGCCTAATTTAATCATGATTGAGGAGTACGATTATAAATGCTACAGTATTAATGAGCCCACTTTAGTCTTAAAATATTTTTCCAATATTGACATCAAGGAAATTATTCATAAGATGCGAACAGGACGACAAGAGAATTAATAATCAACATATAAATACGAAGGGTTGGACATCATTTGAGTAGTGCAAGTGATAAAGATCGGATGATATGACATTTGTGAAAAATCTTAGCCTGCATTCACATCAAATATTCTAAAGGACTTGAGCAGTACGAGCCACTGTCATGGAGTTGGAGGCCTTAGTTAGGGGTGTCAACAAACACAAACCTAACACAAAAATGATTGGTTTGGATCAAGACTTGGAGGGTCGAGTCAGAATCTGATACAACCCGACTGACCCGCCAAACAAACAGGTTGGATTCAAGTTGGAATCGAGTTGACTCGTGTGACTCGAAAAAAAATTAAAAAATAGGTTGAGTTCCAATCGACCCGTTTGACTGAGAAAAAACTTAACATTGAGAAAGTTTTTTGGGTCAAACAAGTTGGCGGATCAACCCGTTTGACCTGAAAAACTTACTTAATAATGGCATGTGAAGTTTTTTTTTCCAGGTCCCAGGTCAACCCGCCAAGTCATGTTCGAGTTGGCTCTTATCGGGTTGATGCGTTGGTGGGTCGAGTTTGAGTTGGCTATTATACTTGGTTATGAACCCCACCTATCAACTTGAAAGCCGACCCAATTGCCACCTTTGGCTTTAGTTAAAATTATATAATAGATTAGTCATAGAGCTGCCATGCCACTTGAAGTTTTTTTTTTTTTTTTAATGGTAGATTGGAGGTCTTAGTTTTAGCTAAGACTATGTCATACCACAGTCCCAGTCTCCCAAAATCTTATTCTATTACCATAACCTTAACCACGATGTCAGAGGATAGCATTACGAAATTTGTATTTGCAAGAACATACAACAATCTAGCGGATCAGTTGGCAAACCTTTTGCCAAGGAATTAGTGAGTACAATATCATTAGAAATGTGGTTAAAGCCATTTTTCTAAAGTCACTATGGGAGGAAATGTGGTTAAAGCCATTTGTCTAAAGTCACTGTGGGAACGTTACTTTGATTTTAGTACTACCACTACGTGGTTTAAAGAGTTACAAAAAGTTTTATAGTACTTAGAAAAGTTACCCACTAGCGTATAAAATGAGAGGTTGAAGATATGATAAATTATATTCTTAATGAAGTGTAAATAGTTGCTATGTATCTTGTTGAATAGAGTGAGAGTGTCTTCACCTACATGATCATAGAAGGAGAACCGCTTCTAAGTAAAAGTTTGGTTTACTTCCGTAACATGATCATGAAACTAGTACATGACACACGGACGTAATAGTGCTAAACTCTTTGTGAATTGATCAATGTCTTTAATTCTATATATGTGTATGATGTTCTTGACTAACTTGCAAATCTTGGTCTAATGCTACAAGCAATCTAGATTTGGTTAGTTCAGCTATACCACTGAAAGAAAAGTCTAAATCAAACAGTACTTTTTTTATACACAGCATTATATGTGTGTGTCCGTTATTTCATTATCCAAACTAAGTGGGAAATATTGGAATAATTTGTTAATGGAATTAGTATTTGAGGCTTGTTAAATTTGAACATAGATTTTTATCAGAAAGAATCCAGGAGTAGAATCTGCAAAGGAAGTACCCGCTAATCCAGTCACAAATTCTTGTCAGACAGCACCTAATGAAGAGAATTCGCTGGAAAGCTCCCATGGATTTAGTCGCGAATTCTCATCAGAAAATACCTACGAATCCGCAGGGAAAAAGTCTGCAGATCCAGCCGTAAACTCTCGTCAAAGAGTATCCCCAAGTCGAATATGCGGGGTCGCATTGCTTATGGCGTTCAGATATTGTGAAATATTTTGTTATGCCTTTTAATAAAATTTTGCAACCTTTTCGTGCCCGAAAACCTTTTGGATCTATCTAAACGTGTATGGTGACACGAACTAAACAAACGGGTTTTAAAGGAATTAAACTAACTTTTACTATTTTTTTATCTTTTCTTGTTTGAGAACTCTTGATTTTGCTGTGAAAAGTTTGTCTTTCTTGTTCTACCATAGAAATATATTGTCTTAATTCAGAATAAACAACTTAGTGTAGTGGGGCAATAAACACCTTAAGGGTAATGTTTCTACACACCTCAAAAAGCCTTCAATCTGCCTACATTGTTTGGGCATTACCTTGCAATTTTGTTCAAGAAAATGGTGAAGAGAGCTCAATATTTTTTAGGAAAACTACGAAACAAACTCAAGAAAACAAAAGATGTAAAATATGAGACTCGTGGCTAGGTTGCGGAGGGAGAGACCATTTAAAATAGCCAGAAATCTATACTATTGAAGTAGAAGATTACATCAATGGGTAAAATTTGAAATGAGCATTTAGGATTTTTCTTTTTTTTCCTTCGTCCATAATAGCAAACGGTTATTCCAAACCTTTCAACCCTCATGTAAGTGAGGATCTGTGGGTTGAGATTTATGTTACGTGACAAGCCTAAATGTAATATCAAAAAGCTAAAATTCTTGTCGAGCAAAGTAGACATGCACTTTCCACACTTTGACTGCAAAACAAGAAAGTGAAATATTTAAAAGCTCCCCGGTTTCTTCAACCTTAAGAAGATAATTGTAATGGTTAAATCTGATATTCAAATGGGCTGTTAAAATTGGATTTTAACCTTAAGAAAAGGAGTTAGAAGCCCATGGAGTTTAACCCCCAATTGACCTCCATTGCTTAAGTCAATAGGAGTTCGAATGAAGCCTTAGATATGAAAGAGTCAAAGATTTAGAGTCTTACAGGCTTGGTTGCTTCTGTTGGTGATGGGAGTATTTATAGTCAGAAAAAGCTGCGCCAAAGGGTTTTGAGACTCGCATTATTGCAAGCTGAAGAGTTGATGTTAGTATCCTATTACATGGGTGGCTAATGAGACATAATTTTATTTGTGTGAGCTCAGGTAGTACTAGTTGAGACATTTTATGCTCATGTCATGTCATGTCATATCAAATGGTTTCTTGTTTAAGTTATTTAAAAGCGGTTAATAATACTTTGCTCCCCTGAACTTAGTGGGTAGTCACACTTTGCCTCCCTCAACCTTAAATATATACACTTTGCCTCCCCAAAGGCTAGTCAAAGTTAATAATTCCAAAAAAAAAGTGAGTGTTATGACATTATTACCCTTTTATTAATTAATACATTTACAACTTTATATCATTTCTTTTTATTTTTAAAAGATTTATTTCTTCACTATCATATAAATTATATCAAAATATCAAATAAAAAATTTAAAGAAAGTTAATATTTAATTTACATCTTTAAAAAATTTTCTCTTGTATCAATATTTACCTCTGTATATGTTATTTTTAATTTATTAGACTTTAAGTTAAATAGAATTGATAAAATGCACAACAATAAAAGATAAATTCAATTACCAAAAATTTATTATAAAAAGGTAATATCCAACTCATTTATTTAAAGTAATTTTTTATCATTTTAATTTATTTAAACTTTTAGACCAATATCATTGTCATTTTTATATTTATTAAATTATTCCAATATGAAATTCTTAAGTAAAGAATTTCTTATTACTTATTGTTTTGGACTAAATATTATATTTTTTTGTTTGACTTATTTATTCTTGTTTGACCTAGTACTGTATAATGGGCTAACTCTTCTTTTTTTCCATAATATTCTTTGATTAAAATTTTCATATTGGACTAATTTGATAAATATAAAAATGATTATGATATTAGTCCAAAAGTTTAAATAATTTAAAATAATAAAAATTTAGTTTAAATAAATGAGTTTGGTATTACCATTTTTATACAAAATTTGACAATTAAATTTATTTTAGTGTCGTGTTATTTATCGGTTTTGTTTGACTTAAAGTATAATAAATTAAACAAAACATATATAGAAGTAAATATTAATCTAAAAGGAAAATTTCAAAGATATAAACTAAATATTAGCTTTCTTTAAAATTTTTAGTTTGATATTTTTATATAATTAATACGATAGAGAAGATATAAATCTTTTAAAAATGAAACGAAATAATATTAAGTTATAAATGTATTCATTAATAAAAGGGCAATAATGTCATAACACTCACTTTTTTTTTAATTCCTAACTTTGACTAGTCTTGGGGGATAAAGTGTATATATTTAAAGTTGTGGGGGTAAAGTGTGACTACCCCCTAAGTTCAGGGGGGCAAAGTGTTATTAACCCTATTTAAAATCCTTGTTTTAGGCAATTCAATAAGTTAGCTGGCGTGGCCGCCTCACTCTGCCTGCTAGGGCAACGAAGATAGAGGGCAATCTTAATAGGCTTTTGTTACTAGTGATGACTGGAGTTCCTCAGCTAAGGCTGAGATGAGGTAAGTCCAGGCTCGAACAGAGTTAAACTCGAAATAGTGGCTGGCCTAAGTCTTGGACTTAAATAATGTAGCGGCTGAATTCATGTGCTTGGTTTAATTAATGAACAATCTATTGTTGAAAATTCGGCGAAGGGCAGAACTCGGATCCTTTGGGCTTGGGCCATACAGTAAGCGACACATTTTAAGCAAGCCGAAGAAGGCATAGAATTAGACTGTTCAAATTGACTCTCACACTCGCCCCCAGCTTCCTCATTAACAAAGTGATGAAATATTTAAGTGGATCGAATTTACAGATAAAATTGTGAACTCTTTTTGATCCACAATCAACCACGTCATCAATAGAATGGGCCAAAGGTGAGCCACGGAGTAGTCCATCTATGGGCCACGAATGACGTGACTGATTGTTATGACATTGTTTTGTTTTAAGCTAAGCATAGTCGAGAGTTGAGGATACATTTTCGGTCTTATCAAGAAGACCATGGTAAGGCGTGATCAACTTGCTGGAAATACTTACAGATACAATTAGAGTTCTAAGCAACAGCGAGTGAAGACGTGTTGAAATAAAACTTTATGTGGATTATTTAACGAAAATATTATGAGTTCAATTTTTTTTCCCTGCAGGCCAATGATGGTTTAATCCTGGAATAGCAATTATCAAATTTCACTCTTTAGATGAATTAAAGAAAATGATAAAAATGTGGAATAGTTTATTTTCCTCTAAAATACCTTTTCGAACGTAATGTTGAGAATTCAAGAAAATTTAACTTTTCTCCTAAAAGAACACCTACCGGTAACATATTTTTATACATTGTAGATATTATGTAGACATCTCCCAATAGAATACATTGTACATGCAACATTCATGAATGATTCCGATTGGCAAAAGGATACATAAAGTTGAGACTATGTACATAAAAAAAAAAAATTTAAAATTTTAGTGTTGCTGGCTTGCAATACAAAGATACCTGCGCCATTTGAAAATACGTTCCTTTAGAACTTCAAATTAAGGGAATGGTTTTTTTATTTAATTGGTCCACAAAATCAAAAGCTGAGGTCATAAATTGGTTAAATTTCATAAACTTCAAAGCGATTTTGTTTTGTAATAGAAAAATGCATAAACTATTGTCATGTCAAAAGGGAAAATAAATCAATAAATAGATAATAGGAGGCTTCTCCTGCCAACAAAAAACTGAAGGAGAATGGGGTTAGCCCATTAAAAAAAAAAAAAAACTGAAGGAGGATACTTTTCCTAAAATGGAACAACGAAAAAAATGTTATCGCTTTGAGGTATCAATGGACATCTCAATTTCAAAGGTTGAACTCTTTATCTAGCACCATATGTAGCCCTATAAACCAAACCAACAGGGGAGGTGCACTCAATCATCGTTTCTTCATCTACAATTTAAGGGCAAAAACAACTTGTGAAATTCTCATACATCGACCTGTTATTTTGACATAATATTTTGCCATCTAATACATTTGCAATTGGGATCCACTATTTCCCACGGCAACGATAGTTTTATTTTGTTTAGGGTTTAGGGTTTAGGGTTTATCGTATTGAAAATTTTGATTTTTGTATAGTTTGTTCTATTGCATTCTTCATTTTTTGTTAATTTCTATTCTAAATTGAATGTTCTCAATTGCTATTTTAATAATTGATGCACGCGCATACTATTTTAAAAATAATATATTGCCATAGGGAGTATGGATTATGACCAGTTTGTGCGCTTTCAGCCGTACTAATGTGTCAAGAGACTTGAATTTCTACCCGAACACATTAGATGAAAGAATTAATGAAAATGAAATCTAAGATATCGTTCTAGTGGGATTTTTTTGGGTGAACACCATGGACCCAACAGTAAATAGGGTAAGCTCGGTAGATCCCACCGAATCTTGATGACTCCAATGTTTACCGTTGGGTTCACGTCCACCTAAATATTGACCGTTCTAGAGTACTCTTTTGGGCATTGTCTAGAATCATTTGACAATTTTGTGATCCAAGTGGAGCCCTCATCTATTGTACACTCTTGGGTATTGTGGCTAATTTTTTGCAATTTTATGAGTGAGAGCCAATCAATGTCAATAAGTAGAGTTGTCCATATATTTTATGAATATGATAGGATTTGTTGGAAAATCAATATGGAAATTTATTCCTTGACATCAACTTTGGATTTATTGAGAGTCTAAGGCTAGCAAAAAACCCAGAGCTATAGAGATTTCATGAAGTTGTGAGAGGCTATTGAGAGTTTAGGATTAACGGAGTACCTATGAAGTTGTGAGAGGTTAGAGAGGACCAACATGTGGAGGAGTTTTGAAAATCTATATCTCTATTGCAAAACTATTTCACAATGAGTGGAATGATTCATGTACTTTATTAATTAGAGTAGGATTACTTGAAAAAATGGATGTGGGACTTTTATCTCTTAGCACCTCCTAATAAACTCAGATTGTGGAGATCGTGCGGCTGGCAAGCGGTCAACTGGTCCAGTCAGATTTGGTGCTGAAATGATCCCAATGAGAATCCAGATTGCCCAATGCCAATTCATTGGCCGAACTATTGAAAATCGTGGGGTCGGGCTAAGTTTAATAACTATACAATTTCATGGACTATCAATTGAGTCTAAGCACTCCTTTAGTTCCTGCTCAACAATCAAAGTCACGTCAGAAGGTGTTATAAGGAAGAGATGCTCACATGGACCTGATTTAGAGGTGGGATCATTGATCCTGTGGTCCAGAAGAAATCACTTTATCAGTTAGATGGGCCATAGTGTGGGCCCTACTTGGACCATAGATGAAATTGCAACTTCTGGACCACAGGGTCCACGGTCCTATTCGTGGACTGGATCCATAAAAAAATTTTCCGTGATAAGGGACAAAAAGTCCTATTTATTTTCCAAGAAAATGATAAATAACAAGGATTACTTCACTTAATATCAATTAATTTTGAGATAGAAGGTCATGATCTATATTAATATGCACCAAAAATTTTATAAGCTTTTCATGTTGTAAAATAAAGGGTATTTCAACAACTTTTGTCCCACATTGAAAAAACTAAAAGGCTTTTGTCACTTTATATTATTTTGTTCATTAATGAGTTTGTGATGAGCTAAGATATAATATGGCCTCGTGCGCACAAGGAAGAGTTGAGTTGGGCTAATCTAGTTCAAATCGACGGATATGTCCCCCCTACACGTGGATTAAACACGATCCAATCCAGTTTTGTTTTTTCTTATCAAAAATTAAATTATTTCTTGTTACTGGAATTGTCAGATTTCTTTTTGAAAATCCCCAATAGATATTTTGTTTACTATCCCAATGGACTAATTTTCATTTATATTAAACGGATCTATTTTTAATGCCCAACGGATCAATTTTATTTAATTGGGCCAACGGTTATTTTATTAAATACCAACGTATTAAATTTGTTTTAAACGGGCCAACGGATTTATTTCATTAAATACCCCATGGAATATTTTTAAATGGCCCAACGGATAATTTCCAACAGCTCTTTTTTCTAGGCCTATAAATAGTGAGTTTCTTCTTTCTTCCTAGATACAAACAATTTCTACAAACTCATTTTCTGCTAACTTCTTTCTCCCTCACTCTGCTGGTATAATTTTTGCCTGTTCCTGATCCTCTAAAAATAGAGGAAGGCTTGTTTAATCCTGGGGAAACATTTATCTGCCCAAAAATAGTTTCTTAGGACAGTGTTACACATGACTCAAGTAAAATTTACATTGTCATTCTTCATACATTTTCCAACAATCTAAGAAACTACAACCTCAAACGAAGACAATGTTGATGTGCCGCAACCTCCAACATCTCCAGCTCCAGTCACCATACCATTTGCCAAGCCATTCCCTGAAGTTTTCCAAATTGAAGTTGTTGATAACCAAGACTTCAAAAAGTGGCAAGAGCAGGTGCACTCTCTACTTGATATCCATGGTGTGGCTTATGCACTAATTCCTGCCAAACCGGCTTCAACTTTGAATGCCGAAACACATGAATCATGGTAGTATGCCAGTAAGGTATGTCAATTACAAATGCTTTCTAATGAAGTGTTTGATGAGTACATTAATAAGTCCCAAATTCCTAACCCTGATGATTTCAGCTTTGACAAAAAGAGAGGTGATAACGCAAGTGCTAATCCTTCTAAGGTTAGTCTAACCGAAGGAGATGAAATATTTGCTACAATCATCTCTCAAGTAAATATCGCAGCAAATGTGAAAGAGTGGGTGATAGACTCTGGGGCTACTTGGCACATTTGTGCAAATCGAGAAGCATTTACCTCCTATACTCCAATAGGGAATCATGAAGAAGTGGTCTATCTTGGAGGCTCTAGAACTGCTAAAGTTCTAGGAAAGGGCAAAGTGCTCCTGAAACTCACTTTAGGAAAAACTTTGGCTCTTAACGTTGTGCTGCATGTGCCGAACATTCAGACAAATCTAGTTTCCATGGCATTACTAGGAAAAGTTGGAATAAAAGTGTCATTTGAATCTGACAAGATTGTAATGACTAAAAATAATGTGTTTGTGGGCAAAGGTTATTGTAACAAGGGACTATTTGTACTTAACATTTCCAATGTGATCAATGAAAATGCTTCTTCTTCTTCTTATATCATTGATTCAATTTCTTTATGGCATGCTAGATTAGGACATGTTAATATTAGTTATATCAAGAAAATGCAAGCATGTGGCCTAATTTCTGGTATTAGTAATAACATGGATAAATGTGAATTATGTGCCGAAACTAAAATGACAAAGAAAAGTTGTATTTCTGTCCATAGAGAAACTGAAATTGTTAAGTTTAATTCACACAGACTTAGGTGATTTAAAACAAACTATGACTAGAGGTGGTAAAAGGTATTATGTTACTTTTATAGATGATTTTTCTAGAATTCACCAAAATTTATTTACTTAGAAATAAAGATGATACTCATAGTGCCTTTTTGTCCTATAAGTCGGAAGTAGAAAATCAACTTAGTAGAAAGATAAAAAGGATTAGATCTGATAGAGGAGGTGAATTTTTAGCTTTAGATAACTTTTGTGAACAGGAAGGTATAATACATGAAATTACACCACCTTATTCACCGGAATCAAATGGAGTAGCGGAAAGGAAAAATAGAATGCTAAAAGAAATGATGAATTCTATGTTAGTTAGTTCTCATGCTCCTGATAATTTGTGGGAGGAAGCTATTTTATCTGTATGTCACTTACAGAATAGGATTCCACATAAAAAGACTGGAAAAACACCTTATGAATTATGGAAAGGTTATAGACCTAATTTGAAATATTTAAAGGTGTGGGGGTGTTGGCTAAAGTTTTAGTTGCCTGAACCTAAGAAAAGGAAAATAGGTTCTAAAACTTCTGATTGTATATTTATTGGATATGCTCAAAATAGTACTGCATGTAGATTTCTTGTTTTGAGAAGTGATGTACTTGTTTGCAATACAATTATTGAGACAAAGAACAGCTGAGTTCTTTGAACATATTTTTCACTTTCCTAATAAAATTTCTCATGCACCTGTTGAAACAAATAGGAGAACAAACCTCTAATGAGGAATTGAGAATGAGTAAAAGGCCAAGAAAAGAATTTTCTTTTTGGAAATGATTTTCAAACTTATCTTGTTGATAATGATCCTTTAACTTATTTTGATGCTATTTCTTCTTCTGATAACAAATTTTGAAAGAAACAATTAAAACTTGAAATTGATTCTATTATAAAAAATACAACTTGGATTTTGGTTGATTTACTGCCTGGTGCAAAGCCTATTAGTTGTAAATGGATTTTCAAAAGAAAATATAATCCTGATGGTTCTATAGAAAAATACAAAACTCGTTTAGTAGCGAAAGGATTTTCTCAAAAACAAAATATTGGATTATTTTGACACATTTGCACCAGTAACTAGAATTTCTTCTATCCAAATTTTATTTGCTTTGGCTTCTATTTATAAATTTTTTGTTCATCAAATGGATGTCAAAACTGCTTTTTTAAATGGTGATTTGGAAGAAGAAATTTATATGGTTCAACCAGAAGGATGTGTTGTACATGGATAAGAAAATAAAGTTTGCAAATTAATAAAATCCCTTTATAGCATAAAACAAGCTCCTAAACAGTGGCATGAGAAATTTGATCAAGTTTTGATAAGAGATGGATTTTCATCCATAGAAGTGGATAAATGTAGTGTATACTAAAGTTGTAAATGATCAATATGTGATAATTAGTTTATATGTGGATGATATGCTTATATTTGGTACTAGTTTAGATATTATTAATAGTACTAAATAGTTTTTTGTCTTCTAATTTGATATGAAAGATTTGGAGTGAAGCAAAAACGATATTGGGTGTTAAAATTATAAGGAGTAATGATGGTATAATGTTGTCACAAGAACATTATACAGAGAGACTTCTTAGGAAGTTTGAAAATTATGATGTAACTCCTGTGAGCACTCCTTATGATGCTAACACTCAATTAAAGAAAAATAATAGTGACCTAGTTGCTTAGTCTAAATATGATCAGATTATTGGAAGTCTGATGCATTTAATGAATTATACAAAGACCTGATATAGCATATGTTGTGTGTAGACTGAGTAGATATACTCAAAATCCCAATCAAGAGCATTGGTCTGCATTAGTGAGACTAGTGAAATATTTAGAGGAACCATGAACTATGGTATCCTATATAGTGGATTTCCCACTGTATTAGAAGGTTACAGTGATGCTAATTGGATCTCTGATTCAAGTGAAACAAAATCCACTAGTGGCTACATGTTCACCTTGGGTGGTGGTGCAATAGCATAGAAATCAGCCAAACAAACAATCATTGCTAGATCAAATATGGAGTCAGAGTTTATAGCTCTGGAATTGGCTAGTAGTGAGGCAAACTGGCTGAGAAATTTCTTAGCCACTATTCCTTCAACTAAGGACCCACTGCCTCCTATATCCATACATTGTGATTGTCAAGCGGGAATTTCTATTGCTAAAAACAAATCTTATAATTGTAAAAGTCGACACATGAAATTGAGACATGATGTCGTAAAGCAACTGTTAAGAGATGGAATAATTTCCATTGATTTTGTGAAGTCAGAATTAACTTTGGCCGATCTTCTGACTAAACCTGTAGGAAGAAAGTTAATTCTTCAAACTACAAGGGAAATAAGACTTAGGTCAACAATTGTCAATAGAGACGGTAACCCAACCTATGTGATTGGAGATCCCATGAAATAGGTTCATATGGATAATAACAAGTCAATATCAACTATTAAGCACTACAAATTTACGTCCCTTATGAGATAAGTGCTTTTGACTGCTAGTGAATGTGAGGATGAGTTTTAAAAAAAACTCTTAATGAATTCATATTCTTTTAGGAAGGTATACTTGAGCAGTGTACACTGGATGAATTCATCTATATGAGAGTGGAGTGGGGCCGCTCCTATAAGATTTATTGACTGAATCTTTAGAGCTCTCATGAAATAAACCAGGCAAGCATATAGCCAAAATTGCACAAAACCATGTTGAACAGCAAAATTGTGGATTGCAATGTGACTAATAAGATCTTTGTCATACATCAAAGAGTTATTGGTTCATCGAAATTTATATTTCACCACTAATTCTGTAAGTTATGTTTTATTAGTCTAAGTTTGGTTCATAGTCCAAAAGACACCAAACTGATTGCGTTGTGCACAAACGAATCAAGCAGATCTTCTGTATTTTCCCTACAATACTTTCATACAAAAGTTTTTGAAATAGGAGGGAGATTGTTGTAAAATAAAGGGTATTTCAAAAGCTTTTGTCCCATATTGAAAAAAACTAAAAGGCTTTTTATCACTTTATATTATTTTGTTCATTAATGGGCTTGTAATGAACTAAGATATAATATGGGCTCGCACGCACAAGGGAGAGTTGAGTTGGACTGATCTAGTTCAAATTGACGGATTTGCTCCCTCCCCCTGCGCGTGAGTTAAACACGGCCCAATCTAATTTTATTTTTCTTATCAAAAATTAAATAATTTCTCCTTACCTGAATTGTCAGATTTCTTTTAAAATCCCAACAGATATTTTGTTTAATGCCCAACGGACTAATTTTCATTTAATATTCAACGGATTTATTTTGAATGCCTAATGGATCAATTTTATTAATTGGCTTAATGGTTTATTTTATTAAATGCCAACAGATTAAATTTGTTTAAATGGACCAACGGATTTATTTCATTAAATGGTCCAACAGAATATTTTTAACAAATGGCCCAACGGATCTTTTCCAACAGCTCTTTTTGGTGGACTATAAATTGTAGGCTCCTTCATGCTTCCAAAATACAACAATTCACAGAAACTCATTTCCTGCTAACTTCTCTCTCTTCTCTTCCCTCTTAATCTGTTGGTAGAATTTTTGCCTATTCCTGATCCCCTAAAAATAGAGGAAGACTTGTTTAATCCTGGAAAAATATTTTTCTACCCAGAGATAGTTTCTTAGGACAGTGCTACACACGACTCAAGCAAAATTTATATTTTCATTCTTCGTACATTTCCCAACATTTCGGTTTCTTCAAGCTTAATTAGATGATAAAGTTATACGACACATGAAAAGAGAGAGATATTATGACTTGATATATAGGTAAAATATGGCTCCATTGATAAATTGGGTATTGTCAAGGAAAGGCACTTTTTTTTTTTTTTTGGCTTGCTTTTTTCAACTTAGTTCTTAATTTTAATGAGACACAAAATTGCTCAAAGTTAAAATAAGAAGGAACAACAAGACTATGAACTTTTATCGTTGAAGTCGTTTTTGTATGAAAGCTTTTCTATGAAGGATTAAACCAGCCTCGTTTACTTTTCTATTCTAATTTTTTCCTACTTGGATCTTCCGTAGTTATTCAAACCTTATTAATTTAAGACCTAGTTTTCTTTCTCAAAAGGAAAAAAAAAACACAGTAGAGAATAGAAAAGAAAAAAAGAGAATGATAAGTTACGAGAGAAAATAAAAGAGAGAAATTAAATACATTTTTTTTATATTGTTCGGAAGTTTAGAAAAGAAAAAAAAAATATGAATTCTCTTCCTCTGGTGGAAAGCTGAAGAGAAATTGGAAGAAGAGAAATTTTTGCCCAAGTTTTTTCACGTATGTGCCTTTTAAGTTTACTAAGTTCTAA
>JAMWEH010000504.1:0-34853 GCA_024721245.1 Mitragyna speciosa | reverse complement strand
AATCTATGGTTACATTGTCAGTACATTGATTGGCCCTTATCCTCACCATGCTTATTACTGTGGTATCCTTTTGATTTGAGACTTGAGGTTGGTCTATTGCAATTAATCGATCAACTGACCTTGATGTTTAAGTGGTGTCATGTCATTTTTGTTATGCTTCATCCATACTGTATCATTTTTTGATTTGTCTTTGTGACTAACTTGTGGCTATTTGGAGACTGATTCATTTTCAACATGCTGGCTCTGATAGTGGTACCTAAGTTCCATGGATCTTCTGATTAACAGTCGTTGTTGTCTATATGAGGCTTGTCATTGGATCTGTAGATGCAAATATTTACACCCAAAAAAAAAGGGAAAAAACCACCTTTGTTTCCTTTCTTAAGGCTACCTGAAAAAGAATAACCTCTTCCCTGGCGCCAGAGGACTTCACTAGTGCACCCTGATCATGGTCAAAACATATAATATGCTAGTGGAACATCTGATATAATAATACAAGTTTTAGATGTTTGACTTGAGAATTGGTTCATTAGAAAGTACCTGTCCTTTTCTTTTGTGTGTGAGAATCTGTTGTAAGAACGCATAAAGCTCAAACAAAGTAATATTTTAACTTTTCCTACTGGAAATTCGCATAACCTCATTCAAGTGGGGAGTGTCCCCCAACTTATAGTGGTTTTGAGTGTGCAACCTAATTAAGATTATGCTTTACAAATGGAGTCGATACTTTTTCAAATCAAATACGCCCACCTTATGTTGACGCTCTAAACTCGCAATGTGCTAATCAAGTTTTATATTGGGCAGAGAATTGCAAGAGTATTATAATTGTTCGTTTAACTTGTTGTAAGTTGTGCTAAGCTATAAGGTAGCTTTGTTACCTATCTTTGATGCCATTCTTTTTGTACTATTATTTTGTTTGGTTCTTCATGTTCTATGAAATTTGTAACATGCTATTCATAGTTTGTGGATGTTCTCAAAACCATTTTTTGCCATCTTGTTATGCCATTTGTTTTGGTCTATTGCAGAAAGGCAATACTGCTCCTGGGTCAAAGTCACGCATTCCTCAATTTGTTAGTAATACCCTGGGTCTTGGCCAAAAACATGATGCAACAGTCGATATACCATTGGATACAATGAATGTAATGAAGTGAATCCATTCTATCCAATGTTATTTTCTTTGTCAATACCTTAAGTCAAGTATTTGTATCATTTGGTTTAATCTGGCAGGATTCAAAGAAAAAACAGAAGGAGCTTGCAGATTGGGAAGCGGATTTGAAAAGGAGGGAAAGGGTGCGTCTTGGTTTTTTTTTTTTTTTTTAAATCATGTGCATTCTTGGAAAAACATTCTGAATGTTTACTTTGTCTTTGCATTGTTGTGCTTGAAAGTCAAATTCAGTCAAGCTCGGAAGGACTGAAATTCATATGAAAATGACATTAATTTGGTTTTCAGTCGAGCTTGAAAAGACTGAACTTCATATGAAAATGGCATTAATTTGGTTACCAGAATCATTTTATGTATAATTGGTTCTGGGTGGTGCTTGTAAACTTGGCTTTTCAGTTTATTACTTGTGTTTGGTACTCATGAGCTGGTCTCTTGCAGGATATCAAACGCAGAGAAGATGCTGTTGCCAGTGGTAAGTTATTTGTCAAAGAACTATAATATCACTTTGTGTTTCTGTTTTCCATATACTGAGATTTTGAATTTGTTTTGATGCTTCAAATTCAGCTGGTGTCCCCACTGATGATAGAAATTGGCCTCCCTTTTTCCCAATCATTCATCATGATATAGCCAATGAGATCCCTGCTCATGCTCAGAAGGTTGCAGTATTTAGCTTTTGCTAGTTGGTTAGGTATGTTCCCTTTTTCCCCTTGAACCGCAGTCCTTTCCAGGATGCACTTGCATGATCTGCACTTGTTGTTATTACCCATGCACAGGCCGATGGAATATGAAGGTGTATAATGTACTGACTCTCAAATGCTCTCCAGCCACCCAAGTAGAGCAGCCATTCTCTTTTCTTGTGTTCACATCCCTCTCTACATGTTTGTCAGTCAGATGCCTTAAAGAAAACCATTTTTGAGCTCTTTGACCATATATGGTGGAAAGACTATCCTACTGGAAGTCAAGAGGCATAGATTGATCTTAGAAATTCTAATATCCTTGACTACAACAAAAACTATTTTACCTTTAGCTTATGCTTTTGTTATTGACTTGCCCTCATTAGGGAGAAAAAAGGAATTCATGCCCCAGAAAGTTTATGCACCCCTTACTTTTTGAATATTCAGTCATACTGTCACTTCAGCTTCCATTTCTTCTGACTGTAAGGATACTATTGTGACAATAGCATTTCTTAGCCATCATACAAAAGTTTTTTATCCTCACATGTTAATGTTGTGATTATGGCCAATGTCTTGTTGTATACCTGAATAATTTCACAAAATTATGTTCACACTATGCGGTTTGAAAACAATATTTGTTCATTTTCAGTCTTATTTTGATGAAGTTGCAATTAACAACTATTCTTTGTGCTAGTTACCCGTCTCTTTCCTCTGAAAACCAAGTAAACTATGGTGGCATTATTTTCTTCCCCTGTAAATTGGATGAATGTTGATCCTGAATCATCTATGGCAATAAAGTGATGCTCTTTGTCATTTCATGCTTATCACTTCCTTGCTTAGTTCAATTTAATTCGGTCTCCCTCCAAATAAAGCAACAAATATATCCAGCCGACCTAAAAAATTTTGCTTCGCTTTTTAAACTCTCCTTTTGTTGCCTTTTTTCATGTGTTTGGAATTTCCATCCAGGTATCGTTCTTTGCCTCGTGTTTAATGTTATTGCAGTGACTATTTGTTGGATAAGGGGTGGCGGTATGTTTCCTTCTTCTTGCCACGATTCTATGTTTGCATTACTTTGTGTATTACTGGTTTATAATATGATTGACCACCTGTAGGTGTCAAAATTTTCTTCCTTTCTGTAATCTATGTCCTGCTTGGATGCCCCCTCTCATATGTTCTTTGGTACAGGCCTCTGTATCGGGCAATGAGGTATTTAGATATCGCTATTATTTTTTTTTCTTTTTCTTCTCTGAGATGCTTGTTATTAGAAACATGACGCTTGTCTCTTCTTGTTACTTTCAGGACGAACAGTGCTATAAACTTTGGTTGGTTTTTTCTGTGCTACTTGGTATACTCTGTTCCTAAACCATGAGTTTCCTGATTTTATTTTTTATAGTCTGTATGTTCTCTTGTCTTTTATGTGATGCGATTGTTTTATGCAGATTCATATTGGTTTTTGCATATTGGCAGCTATTGCTCCTCCAATTGTTTTTCATGGGAGATCACTAACGTGAGTTAGTCCATGTTCAGTTTCTCTTTTGATCTGTGAACATAATTGTGAAGGTGCTGTTGGTCAGTGCCAGAGTTTCTTTTGTTATCTTAGTATCTTTTTCTCTTCTCCTGTCAACTATAATTCGTTTGTTCTTCACTTTTGTGTTTCTCAACCTCAGGGGCATCCTTGCGGCAATTGATGTCTTTTCTGACCATGTGTTGGTTGGGGTAAGCTGTATTTTCAGGAGCTTATATACATCATTTATGATTTTATTAAATGTGTGGTGTAGTCGTATCACGTGCCATAGGTGTGCTATCGATCTTGCGTTCATGATGATCTATTGGTTAGGTAGAAAAATTGTAGATGCAATCTTGGACGAGAAACTGTGATGAGATTATTGTTTCTGAGTTTCCTTTTGTAATGAAGAGAAGTCTTCCTTTTCTCAAGTGCTTCTTAAAATACTCAAAGTGAGGTAGTTTTCAAATTGTATTGAAAGTGCAGCTTTTAGAATATTTTACACTTTATTCATTGTGTCAGAAGAAATTTTGGATCTTCACAAAAACTCACTTTGAATATCTTCACAAAAAATCTGTTGTTAACAATGAAGCTAAATCCACTGTTATATAGAAAAGGTGTAATCTTTGTCAAGGTTTGGGTGAAATTGATGGATGACTGCAAGATACAAATCAAAACATGAGAGCTTATTGCAAAGACAATTTAATTAAGTGGTCGAATTTGATGTAATGTTTAATAGCCAAGATTTATGAGATGTTTATTGAATTTCAGACACATTAATAAGCTTCTTCATCTCACTGCAGATTTTCTACCTGGTCGGGTTTGCCTTGTTTTGCTTAGAGACATTGCTAAGCTTGTGGGTAATTCAGGTTAGGAGATATGAGCTTTTGACAAAATTGGTGCTTTTCCAACCTTGTTCAGACTTTACGTTGTGCTTATTGCAGTCCATCAATCTACCACTTTTCTTTGTTCTTGTTTGCTTATGTTATTATCTGTTCTAATTCTGCATGTATTGCTTCAATTTCATTGTGTCTGATAATCTTTCCTTGGAGCTGCTTACTCAATTGTGGATGGTAAAATTTGTTTTTGATTGCACGAGAACTAAATTTCTGAAAACTCTTATCTTTAGCAACTAATGAAGTGGTGTCTGTTCAAGGCTGCCACGCCTGACAGCACAATAAGGAGTGCAATAAGAAAATCGGGGGGCTTGATGGGTTTTTGCATGCTAAAAATATCAGTCATAGTGTAATAAATTGAATCGTTGGAGTAGCACTTCATGAATTGCTATTAGTTGTTGCTAGCCATATCACCTTTTTCTGTTTATTGGCTTTGTTTATTTACATACATATCTAAGTGGTTTGGTTAATTAACTTTAGATTTACAACTGACAAAACTAGATTAAGCCGCCAGAACAATCATCTATGAACTCCCGGTTATTTGAACTTTGTACCTTAGTATATGATGCCAGTGAGTTCAATCTTTATAATGCTTGTATAACAAAGTAGTGTTCTGTTCCACGTGGCATTATGGGTGTTCTTTGGAACAAATTTTTTGTTATGTTATGTGATCTTTATTCAGATCTAGTCATAATATTTCTGATCTCTTAACCATAGGAGATACTCAAGCAATTGGAACCTTAATCAAAGCATACCATCTCCACCCAACGATTGTGTCATAAATGGTGTCATGTTGCCAAAGGGCTGTTTGTCAAGGGTCAATTTTATCTTATGTTCGTGAAACGTTTTTGTATCAAAATTCAGAAGCCCATGATTTTTAAAAATGAGTACAATTGATTGAAGTTTTGTTTAAGGAAAGAAAAGAAGGGAAGAGGAAGCTAAAAATATAGCATGCAGTCAAAATGCACCCTCTGAGCAGTATTAGATTCATATTATGTGATTTTGTTTGTTAACTTGTTCACGTTTCTTTTATTTTTGCAGAAAATCTATATGTATTTCCGAGGGAACAAGTAATCTGTGAATTTTGGTTAATTTCTTCTCTTCAAGATGCCTCGGTGGATGCTTCAACCATCAGTCCTTACCACCACCCGTTTAGAGGTGGTTATTGGGTTGTGCGGTGTTATGATTGGTTTGCCTGATATTTTTTAACCTTTTGTATCTGTTTAGCTTACTGTTAATTTTGTTTCATAGTTGGAGATGACGTATTTTTTTCGTAATGTTGATTGCTTAAAGGTCAGACGTGCTTGTTCTTATCGTGTATCGTTCTAAATGCCGCTATGGCGTGGTTCTTGAATTGGCAGATGGTACCCCGCTCTCTCTCTCTCTCTCTCTCTCTCTCTCTCTCTCTCTCTCACACACACACACACACGTATGGCCATGAAAGGAACAGTAATCTTTGTTTCCATGGCTCTGTCCTTGAGTAGAGAATGCACAGAAAAAGGATTTTTCTCTTTGTTCAATGTAAATTGTGAAAAGAAGAAAGAAAACCTTAGGTTTAAAAGCTTTTTTATTTCCCGAGTTGTGGGAATGGGGATGAAAAGTAAACGAATGAAAGAAATATACGCTTAATGCTAGACCGTTCCATAAATAAATTAAAGGTTGAATTAAGAAATTGTGATCAAGTACAATCCGAACTTTTGATTGTGATTGTATAACGGGACAATAATATAGTGAATTTTTGTTATCATAGTTCTCAACAAAAATGGTAATTAATAACAAAATATATTACTTTTTTAAAAGACTTGTAATTTTTTTGGTTGCTTTTCATCATCACAATATTTTCAACTAGTTGTTTAATTCTCTAGATCACTACGTAAGTTGAAATGTATGTTTGGAACTAATGGGGTTGATTTTGACAACCTAGTCCATTCATAAAATATTGGGCCAACGTGATAGATAAAAGCTCAAAATGCAGCAAAATATTATATATTGATTTTGACAACCTAGTCCATTGATAAAATATTGGGCCAACATGATATATAAAAGCTCAAAAATGCGCAAAATATTATATACTTAGATCAAGTCTAGTCATTACAATATAACTCAATGGGTAAAGATAATACTCATTTGGGATGGATGTTAGACTTAAAAGCCAAAATCACTCGTGATCATATTAGCTCGGTCACAGCCACCCATGATCATATCAACTCGGTCATAATTGAGATGGGCTTAATAACTCTGCAAGAGTTCAGTACTCGCCTTCATTAATTTCAATCATGTCACATTAGTAAAAATCGAACTAATATGGTATTATTTGACCTCCAAGCTAGTTCGAATCCAGTCGGACTTCAACACATCTTGACTCACATCTTGACTTCCTAAAAGAGTTGTCCCAATAAGGGATCTTCATAAAACAACTGACCAACTCTTAGGTAGAGATAACTCGATGTGTTGAGACGATTGTTCTACCTAACACCGGGCTTCTACTTTCTAACACTGATGACCTACAATCATAGGCTTTTTAGATTGTGACACACTTTTACATGGCTCTACAAGCTACTACAAGCCTTTACATGGTGACTCCACCTTACTGGTATATAAAGCCATTAGTTACCCATTTACAAGGTATACTTTGTGTTTTCTCTCTAAACCTCTGAATGTATTCTTTCATACAGAAAACTAACTTAAGCATTGGAGGTACTTTAGGAGCCAAGCCCTCGAGTGCTTTTAACTCATCTCATAATGCAAGATATTCAAAGCTCACAATTCAATTACTCAACCCTAGTACTATCCAAACCCTTTTCTCTCTAAGCCTTTACATGGCTCTACAGGCTACTACACGCCTTTACATGGTGACTCCACCTTAGTGGTATATAAAGCCATCAGCTACCCATTTACAAGGCATACTCTATGTTTTCTCTCTAAGCCTCCGAACGTATTCTTTCATACAGAAAACTAACTTAAGCATCGGAGTTACTTTGGGGGCCAAGCCCCCGAGTGCTTCTAACTCATCTCATGATGCAAGATATTCAAAGCTCACAATCCGATTACTCAACTCGGTACTATGCAGGCCCTTTTCTCTCTAAGCCTTTACATGGCTCTACAAGCTATTACACGCCTTTACATGGTGACTCCACCTTACTGGTATATAAAGCCATCAACTACCCATTTACAAGGCATACTTTATGTTTTCTCTTTAAGCCTCCGAGTGTATTCTTTCATATAGAAAACTAAATTAAGCATCGGAGGTACTTTGGGAGCCAAGTCCCCGAGTGTTTCTAACTTATCTCATGATGCAAGATATTCAAAACTCACAATCCAATTACTCAACCTGGTACTCTCCAGACTCGAAAGCAATACCCGGTGATATATCAAAATTGGGAGCAACAGGAACCTCAAAACAATTTTTAGTTATGTTTGAATGGTTATTTTTAGGGTATTTTTCAAAAAATATTATTGTAGCAGTTTGTAAATGTGTATGTGAGTTAAAAAAACTAATTAAAATTTTCTAAAAAATATGTTTTTTTTTAAATCAATTAATTTTTAATTTTGTGCACGAACGATCTTGCCCGTCTAGGTAGAGGCATATTTAAATTCTCAAACTCACGCCGGACTGACTTTATGGGCCAAAAAGAACCAATACCAAGCAACACTATGGATCTTGGGAATATTTGGAGGAAAAGTCCAGCCACAAAAAGGACTTCAAAAATTTAAAATCCAAGAAAGGTTTGCCCTTTCCACCGGCAACCGTTAGTTCAAGCGTCTGAATTTTTCTTTGGTTATTTTTCTACACATCTCTTCACAAAAAGGTATGGGTGTTAATGCACACTGCACTGAACTAGTGTCCAAAGTACAATGCTCCGTTTAGTTTGTTCCAGTCCACACTTTCCTCCCCTCATCTTCAACATACCATCACTTTGTTGCCACGTGGCAGAGGAAATATCCAAACTGAAGAAATGATCACCATGCATGCTTCTCCATGCCCATATTTATCACAATCACCTCAGCCCATCCCCATCAACAATTCCAAACTCTTTCTAAATGTCAGTAATGTATTTATATTATGATAAAATATTATCAAGAAAATGTATATACTACTTTGAACATAAACAAAGCACCATCAGATCACATTAGTACCCCTAGGAAACTGTTGAAATCCCTTCATGTCCCCTCCATTATACCTCAAAATCACCTCCAAAATTGTCTAGACCAAAGGGTAGTCATAGAAACCCATAAAACAGTAGCCACATCAGCCATCCCTCATCAAAATCAAACTCTTTCCTATCCAAACAAAACTGCCATCTGTTTTCTCTAACCATAACCTCTTCTTTCACTCTGTGTCACAAACTTTTCGATCATTTCTTAAGAAAAGGAAAAGAATAGTACCAAACCAACTAAAAATATCATTTCATACACAACCACATAACCTTAACACCTTGCTCTCTCTCAAAATTCTGTGAGAAAAAGGAGAGAGGGTCAAGAAGAAAAAATGGCTGTTTCAACAGTCTATACTATTCAACCCCTCAACTCCTCATGCTCAATATCTTCACCAACAAAATCCCACTTGGGATCTAACCAAAAACAGCAAGTATTATTCTTTAGCAAGAGAATAACCACCAGCAGCAACAGAAGAAGAAGCAGCACTGAGATAACATGCTCAGCTGAGAAAACAGTGGTGATAGGCTTAGCAGCAGACTCAGGATGCGGGAAGAGTACTTTCATGAGAAGATTAACAAGCGTTTTTGGAGGTGCAGCTGAGCCACCAAGGGGTGGCAACCCTGATTCCAACACCCTCATAAGTGACACCACCACTGTGATTTGTTTAGATGATTATCATTCTCTTGATAGAACTGGAAGAAAAGAAAAGGGTGTGACTGCACTTGACCCTAGAGCCAATGACTTCGATCTCATGTATGAACAAGTTAAGGCCATTAAAGATGGTGTTGCTGTTGAGAAACCTATTTATAATCATGTTACTGGTCTTCTTGACCCTCCTGAGCTCATCAAACCTCCCAAGATCCTTGTCATTGAAGGATTGCATCCAATGTAAGTCTTCACCATTCTTTTCACTCAGGTTCACTTTTTTTTTAGCACATAGTACACACACTACAAGCAAAGTTTGTGCATTATATATGCCTGGAAATAAAGAGCAGAACAAGTCGCAAGAAAAAAGCAAGATTTTTTTTTTTTTTTGCCAAAAAATGAGTTTTTTGTGCTTTAGAATAAGATAGCTTGGAAATTTGAGTCGCGGGGAAATCAATGATCAGTCAGCATGGGATGGTTTCATGCGATTGTTATCTTCAGCTGAGGATGTTAATTTTATTGTATGGTCGAGGATGAAGAGTGGAATTGTTTCCCTTCTTGTTGGGCCTACATCCTGTAGTGGGACCCTTAGAGATTACGCAGCGACCATAAATATCCTTTTATTGTTGGGATAATTTCACAAACTTCTTGAAGTTTATGATAATTTCATGTGGTTCCTCTCAAGGTTTAATAATTATACTTGCCTCCCTTAAGGGTTTCTTAACATGGTCCAATTTAATTTAATATTGATTTTCAAGGAACATGCTGAATTTTACTTCCAATACTACTTTTACCATACTCCATAGAATTTTTAACCTCTTCTTTGTTTCCTCATAGAATTTTTAACCTCTTCTTTGTTTCCTCTTTAAATGCCTTTCCTCCAGCCAAATAATTAAACATTTTAGCAAATGATTTACTAAAACGTACTATAAAAAGAGTATAGTTTTTAATATATTAAAATGGTATGTGGTACTGTTAAATTCACAAAAGAGTATATACTTTGTTCGAAAACAAAATTAAGAGCCCTTCATAGTAAATTAAAAAAAAATTGCACTCTCTTTAATTATGGGTTAGGGACTTAAGTGCATCCTTTACAAAATCTTCTTCTGAATAATTTGTATTCCTTTTGTTTAAGATTATCAAGGGTACTGAAAGAAAAAACCAACATGTGCATTGAAAATCAATATTTAATAAACATGGGTTGAATTTGTTAAGGAAAAAATCAAAATAAAGGAGGTGATTGTAATTTTAAAAGCTTGAAGGGACGTATGTGAAATCTCATAAGCTTGAGGGGAGGCTTGTGAAATTATCCATTATTATTTTATGAATATTCTTCCCTTTTGATTTTAGTTTTTTTTATCTTTTTCAATGCTTCCCTTTTGAGAGAATTTATCATAGTATTTGCCCAATTTGTCTCAACGTAGAGTTGTTTTTTTTCCTTTTCTTTTCTTTGGAGCAAGAATGCAGAGCTATTCACGGGACAAATCTAAGGAAATCTTGAAAGCTTTTCTCACTCTGAAGTATTACTCCCATTCAAATAGCATAAAAGAATGTCAGATTGTAGCTGAATGTTGGATTTTCTTTTGAACCACAAGGAAGAACAAATTGGCATAACCTATAATTAAAATAGTGCAAAAATTAGTAGAAAAAGAAAAGGACAAAGGACTCAAACGGCCACATAACCGGACATGAACCGAAATCTTCTATTCTAAAGAACTTTAAGCTAGTAATTCGGATTTTGTTATAGTACAAAGTTGAAGCTTTGTACTATATAAAGAACCAATGGTTGAATGAGAATACGGAAGATGAAGTTGTTAATTTATTTTATAAATAGTTGAATGAGAATAAGGAGTACATGCTTACATGAGTCGTTAATTTATTTTATAAATAAGTAAGCTCACATGAATTTTTAAAATTTTACTTATTCTTTATAAACTTGTTATATGCACCAGAAGTATCCCTAGTAATTCTTTCAGGATTCCATCCTAGTATTGTTTGATCTTCACGAGATAATTTCATGCAACTCAAAATTGGCTCTTTGCCAAATGGCCAGACAAATAACCCATGATTCCAATAACTTAGTGGTGGCCTAGGAAAAAAATACCTATATTTTGTTCGGACAGCATAAGACAATAGGGAATTGACTTGATTATTTATTGGGTGGAGATTCTTAAAGTTTCAAAATTTTAATCGGTGGTAAAGATAATCCAGAACAGTGGTCTCAGTCACTAACCGTCAGCTAAACATAGGTTTGATCAGCGCGTGAGAGACCTGTTGGACTTCAGTATTTACCTGGATATCAGTAACGAGGTCAAATTTGCATGGAAAATCCAGGTAAACATTTTTCTTCCTGATGTTTCAATGATGTTTTTTATTACTTCCAATTGTCTTTCCTGATCTGATCATATTCCATTACAAATGCAGAGGGACATGGCTGAGAGAGGACACAGTCTTGAAAGTATTAAGGCTAGTATTGAAGCCCGGAAGCCAGATTTTGATGCCTACATTGGTAACTTTGTGTTTTCATTTTTTTGACAATTTATACCAACAGAGATGTACCTAAAAGGTGATTAGGATTTATATATTCCTAAGGGATGTTTGGTTTAGGGGAATAGGGGAATGGGTGTTGATGTTTGAAAAATAACTATCATTATCTTTCAATCGGAATGAAAGTAATTAATTAAGATCTCTATGATTCCCTTTAAAGTACTATGTATCAAACTCATTAACCCTTTTAGAGAAAATAATACCCATTCTATTATTAAGCTAAACATTTTTGGACAAATCATCAAAACCATACTCATAGTATAGTTAATAATATACATAGTGATAGTGATGAAAGAATTGAACTAGATGGCTCCTTAGTATAATTATGATCCAAAGTCTTACCAAATCCTATAGAATTGCTTATCATAATTTTTGGAAAAATACCGAACGCTAACAGATAAGCTATTTGCTTACATAGCCTCCCCATCGGTTCAAAAACCGGTTCATCCCAGTCATTCCTATACATATTGGGCTTGATCAATTAATATCTTCTTGGCTTAATCAACTATTGTTGTAGCTTAGGACACTCAATATTACCTAGTATTCTATAATTTATTTCGTTTAAAAGTACATGCCATATTGAAACTGAAATGCATTTTTTTTTTTTTGGCACGTGTTTTTCACGGATCAGATCCACAGAAGCAGTATGCTGATGCTGTGATTGAAGTGCTGCCAACACAACTCATTCCTGATGATAATGAGGGGAAGGTTTTGAGAGTAAGATTGATACAAAAAGAAGGGGTAAAGCATTTCAGCCCAGTTTACCTGTTTGATGAAGGCTCCACAATCTCATGGATTCCATGTGGGAGGAAATTGACATGTTCTTACCCTGGCATCAAGTTCACCTATGGTCCTGATACTTACTTTGGCAATGAGGTATACAAAATTCAAGTTTCCGTAACCAACCTAAACTATACTAATTGCATCTTATGAACATTGACACACTTGCGAATGTTACAAAAATAATGTTACTTACGAAAAATACAACTGACTAATTTATCCCTCTAATGAAACATTCAGATTTTAGCTCCATTCTCCAAACACAATGGAAAGCGAAGATGAATCTCTAATTTTCTAAAATACCATTTATGTTGTAAACCTAGATAAGAGTGGAAAAAATTAAAGTTCATGTTATGAGCAATCAAAAGTAAAAGTTCATAGCACCAAGTGTGAGAACCAAAATATATTGAAAGGGCGCAGTCAACATAATCCTGGATATGAAAACATGGATCACTGCAGCAAATATTGATCAGAAGAGATAACAGAATGCTGAGGATAGAGTACCATTTCCTTTGATTTTACTCGTAAATCTGCAACTGTTGTTTGTAATAGGTTTCTATACTGGAGATGGATGGCCAATTTGACAGACTGGATGAGCTTATTTATGTAGAAAGCCATCTGAGCAACCTCTCCACCAAATTCTACGGAGAAGTCACTCAACAAATGTTGAAACTTGCTGACTTCCCTGGCAGCAACAATGGAACAGGGCTCTTCCAGACTATAGTGGGGTTGAAGATCAGAGATCTCTATGAGCAAATTGTTGCTAGCAGGGCTGAAGCATTCCAAACAGTGAAGGCCTAATAGATGCCTAAATGTGCTGAAACCAAGTCATAGTCATCCCTTGTTCTTCACTACTTTTTTCACTAATTTCACTTTCAATTTTCCTCTCCTCCGCGTATCAGTCGACATTAAATGGCAAACACTCCAAACTTGTATTATTTGAAGTATAAACCCTGTGGAGACTTGTAGCATAAGAAGCAAAAGTAGAAATGAAATACAAAGGATAAAGGCAACTACAGCCTTTTAGCAGATTGCAATTCTATTTGTTGTCTCAATTCTTTTTACAAACACTTAGGTGGAATTATAATGCTGTTTTCTCAGAGCAAAACTGACAGTTTATTTCCAAGGTGAAATCATGAAAGCACTAGCAGTTCTGATTTTCAGAAAGTGACACTGTGTTCCTGATGCCTTAAGATCAATAAAGTCACATGTACAGCTTCACAGATTTTCAACGGTCTAAATCCTATCAGCAAAAGATGGTTGAAGATAACAACGATGTGAAATAATATTTTGCAGAAATCAATAGGTCATTATTAGTGGCACTGAACATTATACAGATCAGACAAGGATGCTGTACACTTTGCAATTCACACGCACAGACTCTATAATAAGCATTGAAGGGAAGCTTAGTTGACTGAAAACTTCCTAGTATATCAAGACCCTATCATTCAATGATTGACTAATAATTTCCTTAACAGCTTGAAGTTTCTATGAAGTGGTGATTCAGTTTGTGATGGGCATCAGAGCTTTGTTTGATTAATAGAAAATCAGGTTTCGCACTCCTCCACCAATATGTCCACAACAAAGGAAGTAAAATGATCTAAGCAACCTGTCTACTACATACAAAGGAAGAGCTAGCATGCAACGCGCTAAAAAATAGACCGACTTAAAAAAGATAGACCAATCATAAGTTGAAAAAACATGCATCAGAAATCAAAGGCAATATTTGAACACATTAAGATTGGAAACAAACAAAGCACAAAAGGTCTAGCACCATGTCCTTAAGATACTTGAAGCAGAAACATCATCCAGAAAGGAAAAACTTCCTGCTTTACAAGAAAGAGATGCATGATTGACGGTCAAACATTTGCATCTTTACTTGATTGTAACAAACTTGTTGGTCCCATGTTTAGCCCAATGGTTCTTCAAGTCGACTGGTTGAGAAAGATCCCGACCCTCAGATGCAAATCTACAAAGAAGTTTTGTGTACGCTCCATGACTCATTTTTCTTCCAGATACACGTGCCCCTGGCCTTGAAGGACTCATTGGCAGGGGATATTCAGATATGGTTGTATTGCAGCACGAGGACTGCCAGCTTCCAGCTCCCCATTTGTAGCATGCTCTAGCAACACCTGTACAAGAGCAAAATGGCGGAGGCACTCTAGAAAGATCAAAATCGGCTTCAGAATAAGCTAGATTTGGATTCTTCCTTTCGATGTTTGCTGCTAAATTAACTGGTCCCTTTGTCCTCTTACTAGTTGAAGGTGTCTTTTTTGGTTGTTTTGTCCTTGGCTTTTTAGAAGGGCGCGGATCTTTTTCAGATTTTTTGTTTTTCTTAGTCTTGACAGCTTGAGTTCCAGACTTATCCTTCATAGGTCTACTCCTGGGAGCCACAGAACGAATGGGAATTGCAGCGATGCCAGGACTTGAGTTCATTTGAGTACCTTGAGAATGGTGAAAACCATATCTGCTAGCAGAAAAGGAAGTCCCTGGAAATCCCCCTGGAAATTGTGGAAAAGCTGTCTCTGTGTGGTTAAAGGCCATGCAGTGTCTCTTGGAAAAGGTTACCATGTATGTTGGTTGTAATCCCACAGCTTTGATGTGAAGAATGTCAAAGAGTTCTGAGTAGTTAATTTCCCTTCTAAATATTGATACAGACGGCTGGCACCTTTTCTAATGGAAGTCTCTACATCAGATTGATGAAGCACTAAATGTTAAATGCATTAGCATTATTTCATTAGCAAGATGAAGAAAATGTCAGAGGACAAAACATGTAACAATTTGAAACATTAAAAGGACATATTTTTCAAGTTGGCACAAAGATCATTGGTGATAAAAGTTGTATAATTTGCATCATTTTACCAAATTTTCCATTCAATAAACAGTTCCAGATTCCTGCATAGTATCACACTAGTTAATTATTATCTCCAACATAATGCATCAGAAATTATTACATCCCATGGCATCTAAAAATGCTGATACATGGTATCAATTAAGTTGATAATAAGCATTTTAGAATAGCTGCCAAATTTATCACAAGTCTGCTAAGCAGTTCATAAAGCCCCAAATGGCACTTTATTCTTTAACTAGCAAAAGTAGTGCATAGAAGACATATAGAGTACAAATGGTCGAAGACACACAAAATATTAAGCAGGATATATCCTATTATAAGATAACACCAATGTAAACCACTTTGAAAACAACAAATTTAATATGTTACAGAACTTACAGAGACAGTCAATGATGGACATACATGGAATTTAAATACTATCAACATGCACAAACAGCACAATCAAACCTAAAAAACTCATTACTTCACTTGGGCCAAAATGAAAATTTGGAAAAAATTGGCGACCACGGACGAACTTTACCCTATAACATATCTGTTTCTACTATTTGCTCATAAATTCCTGGTGTTAACTGCAATTCATTGGTCTTTTTTTTTTCCCCTTTTTTGAGTAAACTTGTGCAATTGAAGTTGGGAAATTGGACCTTGCACACATCCAAGCTTCATGCACCTAAAAGCAGTCCCACTTATTATCATCTTTTTCTTGATGATGCAAAATGTCACACCAGAAACTAAACTTTAGACAAAATTGAACAGTTCAAGTGCACGCATTTTCTTTCTTTAATTTGTTTCCCTTTTCTTTGGATGAAGAAAACATCATAGATTAGACTAATACTCCTAGTTTTGCAAAGGCAGTCAGCAACAAAGGAAAAAATCACTAAAAAGATAATTCTGAAAAACAACTGCATCCAACTGTAAAGAATTCAGAGTAAAGATCCACAAAAAAAAAAAGAGTAGAAAATACAACGTCAAACCCCCAGAATTTTTTTAAGCAAGAACAAAACTGCAAACCATATTTAGGTGGAAATAAAACTTACACATGCAGATATTGAGCAAGCTTGACAAAAGGGCCGCAGCCTCTCTCTGTCAAACTGTTATTTCTTTCCACAAGAGAGAGGAAAAATCAAGAATGGAGGTTGTTTTTAGAGTGAGTATTGCGTGCACCGCGCGCCACGTGGCGTGTCACGTGGTGCACTAAAACCAATCACACATCGCCAAATAATACAAAGTATGACCCGCAATTATCACATGGTAATAAATTATTGGTTCTAGTACACCACGTGGCAATGCACGTGGTGTATTGTATACTTTTCCTTGTTTTTAGTACGTGGGTGAGTAGTTAATTTTAATGGGACTCCTGCTTTTGGTATTATATAGTCATTTAAGTGTCCCAAATCTCAACGTTGCAGTCCTCAAAGTGGGCTGACATGCACAGTGTTGTTTGGCAAGACAGAAGAGCTGAACTTTTCACTTTGTTTCATTTTGGTCTACAATATTTCTTAAAATTGTAGAAAAGCCCCCAAAGTTTTACTCTTTCTGGTAACTAACTCCAAAATGTCACAAGTTGCAGAAGGTGGGTGGAAACTACACATGCTTGTCAACAGGACAAAAACAAATGTTACTGTTGTTTTTTCTTTGGCCGAAAACAAAGGTGAAATGGCCTTTCTGGTCACTGTGTATTTGCCTAATTTGATCACGTGTGGACTAGAGTTTGGGGACTGTCCATTAGTATGTTTCACAGTACCTATCCTTGGGAAAAGTATTAAATGCATTACGTGTGTATTGATACGTGATACATTAGAACTAATAATTGATCTCCATAGTAGTGATGATGGGTTACATCTTGAATTATTTGGCGATATATGATTAGTTCTAGTGCGCCACGTGATGCACCTAATACCCTGCTCCTATCCTTGTGGTATTTTATATATTTCAACAGTTTGTATGTGAAATAGCGAAAGACTGCAGATCGGTAATTTTAGTTTCTAAAATTTGGATGAAAACAAATCTAGTACCAAATATTATCATTTTATGAGCATATTTAGTCTTATTGACCAGATTTGTCAAAATCTTATTGAAATCCGATCAGGTGATACTCACGTGCCAGGTGACCAAATTTTCAAAAAAAAAAAAATAACTGCCTTAATTTGTAATTAAATACACTAATTTGAGTTCACACACGATAAATAAGCAGATAAAAATTAACAAATTGCCTAGACAGTGCATTCATATGTGCATTTAATTACAAATTAAGGCAGTTAAAATTTTTTTTTTTTAAATCTGGTCACCACCCCGTAATTGTACTCTGATAAAATTTTGGCAAAATTGGAATAAAATGTACTGAAAAATTAAAACATTTAATACTAAATTTGCTTTTGTCCAAACTTTACGGACTAAAATTGCTAATGTTCCAAATATTTGATACCAAAATTACAATTTTCTCATGAAAATAACATTCTTTTGGGATTTGTATGGAGTGTAACTTTTCTTTTGTATCCAATTTGCCAAATTTAATAGCACATGGGATGTGTTCTTTATTATTATTATTTTCAATAGCTCATGAAGCTTTGGAACAAAAGTATAAGCAGAACTAATCCTGAAATAAAAGTTTATATACCAAATACAAAATTGAACTTCCCTAAGTTATTTACACAAATACTGTTTTTTCAATTAAAATTGAAGTAATATTCTTCATATAAGTCTATTTATAAAAATAAATTTTAGAGCTGATCTCCTAGAAATCATTTTCTCAAAATGAATTTCATAAATTTGAAAAAAAAAATTTGTTTCTATTTCTTTAAAGTAGACTTAAAAATTAATTGAAGATAAGTTATAATAGTGATATCAACAACAATCTATTATGACGTGGGCTACAAAATCATCAACAACAACGATGATGGTAGTGATAGTAGTGGCAAAAATTTACACTCGCAAAACAATGTAGCTCATGACTTATAATAGAAACAGGAAAGATAATTTGGAGAATAGGAGTAAAATGGGAGGAATAAAATGAGAGAAATAGATAATTAATTTGGAAAATTGAATATCGAGGTAGACCTTGAGTATGAGGAAACGAGAAAATCTTTGCAAAAAGCAAAGTCCACTTTTAAGGATTTAATTATTAGATTACAAGTGGATTTCGAAGTTTAAAAAATTTAATTAGATTACAAGTGGACTTCGACTCCTCTTTTTTAGACTAATCGTCTCAAGCATTATGTGGATGTAGATTTTTATATTTACGAAAGGAAAATGACAACATTAATAATTTTATAATTTCGAATAAAAGGACCAATATCTTTGTAAATAACCTGAACTTCCCCTATAGAAACTGAGGAATGGGTTGCTCACAGTATATTGGAATTAATGATTATAGCTGACAAAAATAGCAGTACTTTGTAAGAGTTTTGTTTCTGGGATAATTTCACATACTTCCCCATGTTTCGTCATAATTGCAGCTAGCTCCTCTCAAGTTTTAATAATAACACTTACACTACTAATTTTTATCCTTTGACTTGAAAACCTATTTTAATAATGTAACTTAAAAACACCAACTAAATATCTTAAAATACCTTTAATTGCTTTTAAAAAAGAAATACAAAGCTTAAAAAAATTAATTAGTTAGTCCATTAGAATGTTAAAAGTACTCGTACTCTTACACTAAATTCTCAATCTTCACAGAATTCTATTCTCCAAAATCTAGTTATTTGGCTAATATAAATAAATCTACTTTATCTACCAAAATTTTCAAATCAAGCTCCCTTGGATATGCAAAATGATTAAAACAACCCTTGCTTTGGAATGAAACCAAACTCCCTTCTCCCACACACACAAAAAAAAAAAAAAAAAGCAAGACACAAACAATAAATAAAAAAATAAAAAGACCCTAAACCCAAAGTCTTATGCCCCTCTAATTGCGTCTTCCAAGTTGTTCACACATGTTTTTTTCACCTAATAAATTAGTCATCTCTTTCTTATTGATGTATCTTTTTGTAATATTTTATAGATAAACTTGTAGAAAATAGGACAATAACAGTTAAAAAAATTTGATAGATAAGGTAAATTTATTATATTAAACATATTACTGAAGTCAAATGATGTAGGTAGGCCTTTTATGACAATTGAAGATAAATTTTTATTTCCATGTCTTACATCGTGATAAATTTTTCTTAAAGTCTAGTATCACTTACCTTGTATTGCCTTGTATTTAGTGATTATCATTTTCTATGAAAAATTTCTTCCGCTTTCATTCATTCAATCATTCTTTCTCCAAGTAGAAAAATGTTGAAAATTTTTGCTTTTCGTGTTGTCATGGATCACAGGCATTTGAAGCTTGTCTGTTTGCTGGAATGCTGTGTTTCCGAGCAGTAATATCCAAGTTGCCGAGGCCCAAAAGTGTAGTATATCATTTTCTATCCGTTTTAGAACCTAAATGCATTTTCCGGCCTGGTCATTTTGAGTTTTAACAACAGCGCATCGGTGCTAGGCATGAGTGAGTATTGCGTGCACCACGCGCGCACTGTGCCGTGTCACGTGGTGCACTAGAACCAATCACACATCGCCAAATAATACAAGGTATGACCTACCATTGTCACATGACGATAAATTATTGGTTCTAGTACACCACGTGGCAATGCACGTGGTGTATTGTATACTTTTCCGCTAGGCATGAACAAACATTGTGCCATTAACTGGGATGGGCTTCCTGATTTTTTTGGAAAAAAAATCCACTCAATTCTGTATAATACGTTTGTATTTCTTTTAGTTCAAGGTATACGCAAACTTTAGGGAAAAGGAAAAGTTCAAAAGTCGAATCAGAGATCTCACAATTGTCTGGAGAATTAGTTGACCTGATACTAGAGAACAAATAGTACTTTTGTAATAATCTAATCTGGTGTTATAAACAAGCACATAATGAAATTACTCAAAGTTTTCTGGCCATTAGTTGTACATAGTTCTAATGTTCGACTTACATCTCTTATTGTTGAAGGGCGGTAGCCTGCAATCTGAATTGACATTCGGTCTTTTCAGTAACATCCTTCACAATTTTTAGTTGTATACTATCTGTCGGATAATTTTTGACATCATGAAATCGGGAAACAGATATCAATTTTCTTATAATGAGTTTTGAATAAGCTGAATCTGTTTAGGCGAAACAAGGTAAATTATTCACTTGTATCAATACTTTAGAATCAGTTTCTTTGAGAAAAATCATACCATGAATATGAACAAGAATAGAATATCAAATACTATACAATTGACTGTCCTAGAAGTTTGTCATACTTACAGATACCTCTACGTTGTCCTCTCCTGTTAGATTTTTCAAGTAAAGTTTTAGGCTTTTAGCAACTTGTTACCTTTTAACTACAATGACTATACCATTAATTTTATAAATAACTGCAAAAAAAATCAGTTACATTTTCACTGCAATGACTATATCACTAATTTTATAAATGACTGCTAAAAAGTCAGTAATTCTGGCTCGATTTCTTCAACCAAACTAGAACCTTTTCCCCAAAGAGTAAGTCACTACTGCCTATTGATCTGTTGCTACTTGGCCTGCCTGTTGAAGCTCTGGAAATAGAACTACGCTTTGGAAATTAACAAGGGTCTTAATGCTCTCCTAAGAATCTTTCCACCAGCAGACCTCGGTATTGAAGCTATAAAATTGACCTTTCTCACTTTCTTGTAGGGTGCAACCTGCCAAAAGTGAAGTCAACTCATGATCAGAGATGTTTGCATTAATTAAAATAAAAAAAGCCATCTAATTAGGTCCCTCCTTTGTGCTGTTAAGAATTCTTGAAACATCTAAATAGCCAAAATAACTCATTGAAAACTAAAATCTTTACCTGCTTTGCTACAAATTCTATCACAGCTGCTTCAGACGGTGCACTTCCATCCTTCCTCACAACAAATGCAACAGGAATCTCTCCAGCTTCTTCATCCCTTGCTCTACATGATTAACAAAAATTATGAGTCAAAATACAGTTGAGTATGTCATTTGAGTGCCACAAGAAGCATATGGGGATCAAGATACCTAGATACGTAAACTTGTTGCTAATTGTTAAATAGTTCCAAGATTCTGCACTTCATGGCTATTTACTAGAAAATGAAGATCTTAATAAACCCAATGAAACAGTGTAAGAGAATAATCAGTTGCCACATCATCAAAATTAGAGATTAAAATTCTGAAATCCTGGATCTACTGACTTTCTTTCATTCTCAGTCTTAAGGGAAACATATTTATTCTGGCTTACAACTGCCATTATATGTAACTTCCTCTTAGTTCCCACCAGCAGCCAATGAGCAGATGTTGCGCATATCTAATTCTTTTATTAATCCTACTGCTTCCTTTACTTTTTCCATTTTCTCGAATCATGATCAATACACAAATCTGGCATTTAGTCTTGCCTTGAGTTTCAAGAAGACATGATTTTGGCATCCTTGCATCTCTTGGAAATTTAGTTTACATGAGGAATCAACTGTTACTATAAAACCACGGAGCTTGCACTCATGCGCAAGTATTGACCGCAGGTATGAAATTTTCAGCACGTCTACAAAATTAAATTATAAGATATAAAATTCTGTGATCATGGGATTTATCATAAGTTGATAACCTTCATTTTTTCAGTCTTTTGTCTTGCCATGCTTCTGGTTGACTCTGTACGTGAAATGGACACTAAGTTCAAATTACCAGTTCATAAACGAATTCAATTGAACTTTAAATGCACAACTTGCTTGCATAGTAGTGATCAAACTCACCCAGTTACTGCAGCATCAATAATTTGTGGATGAGACATCAATATAGACTCAAGATCAGCTGGGGCAATCTGCAAGATAAATGAAGCAACAGAGGGTTAAACATGAACACACAAGAAAAGAAAATGAACCAAGCTGGAAATATTGCAAGTACTCATGGATTTGAAACAAATATCTCTATATGGACATGTGGGAAAAACTAAAACCAACAATACCGCAAGCAACAGTTGCAATTGAAATTTGAAAATATGAAAAATTTGAAAAAATCTCTGAATTAGCAACTTATAGTGTCAGGCAAAAAATGGACAAGAGAATGAAAATGAATGTACAAGTATACCTGGAAACCTTTATATTTGATAACCTCTTTCAAGCGATCCACTATGTACAAGTGTCCATCTTCATCAAAATAAACAATGTCTCCTGTATGCAGCCATCCTTTTTTATCAATTGTAGACTTGGTTGCCTCATCATTGTTCAAGTACCCTATATGTCAAGCACAAGAATTGATGTCATCAGTCTCTAGTAAGGCAGCAAGGAAAACCAAAAGATTAACATAGTATAGGCTGCTTTAAGGTATTTCCATTAACTATATTAGGAGCAGTATTAGTCCTTTATCATGACATAAAAGGAAAAATAGATGGCATAATGTACGCAAGCTGTGGAAAATGGAAAAAGAATTGGCACAACCAATGATGCAAGCTACAGAGAGCAAGAAGGTGATGAGCTCTAAACAGGTCATTAAGTTGGAAACCTTCAGCAATTATCAGCTGGGCTGCATTGAATATTATTCAGTTCAATTGTCAAGTGAAGTTAAGTAGTAGCATCAAAATCAAGCTCATAACTGAAAACTTAAAAATCATGACAAATTCCAATCAACAGTAAATGTAGTTCCAAAAAAGGAATTTACAATATCAGTGTCAATAAATAAGGTCAGAAAAAAAATAATGCAGCCACATCTACTAATCTCCTACAAGTAGATGCATAAAACAGTTTCAGAAGCTAATGACTAGCAGTACCTTTCATCGTGCCAGGGGAACGTAGCCAGAGCTCGCCAGTACTACCAGGAGGTAAGGAGCAACCAGTAGTCCAATTCACCACCCTAGCTTCTATATTTGGAGCCAGAAGTCCCACAGAAGTATACTTATGAAATTTTTCTGTGTTGTACCCACGGGTACCCACAGCAGTTGACTCTGTCAGGCCATAACCCTGAGAATGACAATATTCACAGGAACAACATTTATAAACTAATAAAACACAGAACAATAGAATTGGTAAAAGCAATAAGGGACAAAACTGGATATATTGGACCTAAAAATCTGTTATATCCCATAAATCATTTTCGCCTTTTTAAATAATATAGAGATACTTTAGGTAAAAATCAAATTCATTTGCTTTTGTTTTCAAGTTTCAAGGTTGCCAAAATCCAGATGAATGTTCTCTTAAATTCGTTCCCGCTTCCTTTACCCAATTCATCTAAACTTAAACCATATTCAAATGCGGGACTTCTTTCAAGTCAACAAGCAAGAGAAAAATGAGTAGAGATAAAAATTAACACTAGCAAATACTACCTGAATGAAATCTACATGAGGGAGCGTTTGAACAAAGTGCTCAATGCATTTTGCACTCACAGGAGCAGCTCCATTAGAAACCTGTTTTAAGCTCTTCAAACTACTACCAGAAACATTTTTTGCTCTACTTGTCAATTTCATCAACACAGGAGGAACTACTGGGAAATGAGTAACACCATATTTATCAATGACTCTAACCATTTGATCAGCATCAAATTTTCTCATTACAACTATTGAAGTCCCCAGTGATAACAATCCCATAACAAAAAGTGCAAGTCCATAGATATGGAACATTGGTGATACAGCCAAATATACATTCTCACTAGGTGAATTGGGATATTTTGAAGCCTCAAATCTGACAAAAAGAACAACCATGGCTATAAAATTGCCATGAGTTAACATGGTTCCTTTACTAGCACCAGTTGTCCCTGATGAATACAATATTGCAGCAGTATCTTGCTGACTAATTTCAGGCCTTGGAGCCAAATTTGGATCACTGGAAATCAGCTTATAAAAGTCAGAACATTGGAAAACCTTTGAATTAGACATCAAAGATTCAGTATTTGGCACCCCAATTACAGGAAAGCCTATTGCATTCAATTCATCAACTTTCTCAGGCAAGCAAAATCCAAAAGATGGTTTACAATCAAGAACTTGTTTTTTCATCTCTGCCATACTACTCAAAGGATTGATAGCTGTTGCGACTGCACCAAGGGACAAAATTCCAAGAAAAATAATGGGAAAGTGAATGGAATTCGGAAGCGAAATCAAGACTACATCGCCCTGAGAAACTCCCTTTTGGTGTAAGCCACTGGCTATGGATTTTACCAACGGAAAGAGTTTTGAGTATGATAAAGAGAACCCTGATGAAGAATCAATTAGTGCAATTAGGCCATTGTGTTCATGTGAAAAGATGAAGGAAACAATATCAATAAAAGGGTCTGAAGGAAGGGTGATTGAAGGGTGTTTGCTGTGGTAAATTCCAGTTTCTGGTGAATACCAAGAAGGGTAAGATGAGAGTTTTGGGATTGGAGATTTGAAATTTTTGTTAAAGATGGTTCCTAAATCAGTTGAGCTTTGGTTAGATTTCAAGAACGTAGCCATTGATTTTGCTTTGCGTGAAGAGAAAGCAAGAAACAGCTGCAGAAGAATCAGATCAAGAGATGTTATCAAGTTATGACTCTGTATTCTCTGCAGTGCACAACTAGAGGAATAAATACATATGTGTGCGGTTTTGGAATTGAATTGAAAAGTTTTTGCGAGAATTGACCGGTAGGTCCAATACTTTCGGCATGCCAGATGTCACGACCCGAGATAGAGTAAGTCCGTAACACATGACATGGCATGGGCGTGGGAGTGACAAACGAGTTGTGTTGGCATGTCGTGACTTGTTTATTAATTGGTTCACACGATCAATTATTATCCCGTTAAAAAATTTACATCATAATAATCATTTATAACATAAATAAAATTATTTATAGAATTAAACCATAAACCTCAAATTAAAAGATTTCTTTTCTTAAACATAATACATAAAAAAAAATTAAAGTAAAAAAATCAACTTAAATATATAATTTTGACCAAAACAAAGTCTAATGACTATGCAAAATTAGATATGTGTTTTCAAATCTGCTCATTGCTATCTTCAAGCCAATTATAGGTTTTGCAACCATTCAGCCAACAGGATTTCTTTTTTTTAATCATTGTTTTAATTCACCTAAGTAGCACAATAAAAAAATAATTTAATCTTTAGATATAAATTACAAATGAACAAAACATAAAATATTAAAATATTAAAAATCTAGGTACCTCGCATAATGTTGATTGTATTAGAAACCTGAATTGACGTAGAAATTTGGAATTAGTGTCCAACATCATGATGGTTTTTGTGAAATCATCTAAATTTAATTGTGTTATATCTAACTGACAATATCAATATATATTTTTGTTATTAATTCTTAAAAGCAATATTAAATAATATTATAAGACTAAAGAAAAAGGGTTTATAACCATTACCTCCATATTTAAATAGCCAATCTTCAGAATAAACTAATGTTTTCACAAAATTTGATTTAAGACAAAATACGATATGGATTAAAAATTCGTACTTCAAAGGTGTTTCCAGAGCATCGAATAGCTAAGGACATCACCTACCATTTAGAAAGATCAAGATAACCAAATTGGCTATTTTTCCAAGAAAGAAGAATATCAAGGTGAACATTTCTGTCATAATTACATTCGTCTCAATACAACTCCAATTCACTTTTTTGTGTGCAACTTCAATTCACTTTTTTGTGCACTTTCCGCCTACTTTTCAATCTCAAACTTATCAAACCACTATTCAAAAATTAAACAAAACATCAATTGAAGTTTACTAATCAAATAATAGTAAGGAAACAAAACATGTTGTGACTGATAAAATAAAGAATCAAAGCGAACAATGAACATTACTATTAGAAAATTTGAAACTTTACTGCCACCATAAGTGTCATTAATATGGGAAGAACTCTGCTTGATTGGATGTCTTAGAAGTTTACTATGTTTAACAATTTACTAGTTTGGTTTTTAAGGTATTAATTCTTGTAAATTACTAAAATTACTAATATAATATCTACACACACATACACGTATACTATCAGGTTAACGTGTCAACTTGCAAATTGACCTAACTCGACCCTTTTTTAATTGTTTCTCAACAGGTAAATGAATCACTTAAATTCGGGTCGTGTTAAAACTTGCTATTTCAGGTCTTTTTTGAGTCTACTAGTGTCATGTAAGAAATTAACACTCCTACATGGGTGGGATAGGAGAAACAATAGATTTTTGTGACTTTTTTCCCCTTTTGGGACATAGTTCCTTTTTTAATGAAACTAACGAGATAGGTAGCAATAATAATGTATTTAGGTAGATCAAGTCTAATAAGGTGGTAGGTTCCAGGGTTAAATAATAAATAATAGTTGATAAAAAAGATTCATAAGTTGTGGATAAATTATATGGTAAAGAACGAAGAAAATCCCTTATAAATAATAAAGTTCGCGAGTGAATCTTGATCAAACGGTCAGATGTAAATGAACCTAATCATGTCGAACACTTTAGTGTTCAAATTCGTTTATTTATTTTAATGAATTTAAAATTGTGTTCAAATTACGCTTATTTAGTGTTCGAGTCGAATATAAATGAACTTTTATTGAATCGCACTTGAGTCGAATTCAAGTACTTTGAATTTTTCACATAAAATTTCAAAATTTACCTTATAGAATTGAGCTCAGACTTACTTTAAAACTTTTTACAAACAATACATTTGGTTTATGTTTAGCTTGATTAATTGGCTAAAACTTTAATGAATTTTTGTCGAGTACAGAGTATACTGGTTTGCCTTTCAGCCCTATATATAGTATATACAAACTAGATGAAATTTACCTAAGTAGTATTTAGCAAAATCCAATTGTATCACTCAAAATATAACTTTTGTTTATTATTCTTGACCATATTAGTTTTGATGTGGTTCCCTATAGTGTCATATATCCATAGATGGTGGGTAACTTGGGTCTATGGAAATAATTTTTGAAATAACGAATGATTTTGAATTAGAATAGAGAGAGTATATCTTTGCTAAATGGTCCAATAATTATTGTATATATATCGAGCAGCTTAAATCTACTCAAGTATTTCCTTTCAAATATAAATTCACATTGCAAGTATCTTTTTATCTTTGCAAGTTTTTTTAAAATAAAGATAGATTTTGGTGATTATGGGGCATTTTATTTATTTTTGATAATTGACTACAGAATAGAAGGACTACAAATGCGAGCATGCATATTTAGATGATAAATTATGTGTATATACAATTGTCCTAATGACAATAATTAGAAAAATTCTTTTATTCTTTAACAAGTTTGATAAGATATCAGTCAGAGATAAGATTTATGTCTAATTTCATTTTTCCTTCCTTTCACATTTCCAATTTAGAATCAATTATTTGTGCTGCCAATATCGGGAAGATATTCGAACTGAAAGTTTCTTGCAACATTTTTTCAGTGGAAAAAACTACCAATACGTAATATAATTGGAGTAACAATTTTAATAATAAAATCGTTTCTTGTGGCAATCACAACTGTTGTAGCCGGTTTGGGATGAACTTTTTATTAGATAAACATCGAATTAAATGGTGCAGTGGACTACAAATGATGATGAGGCTGGATTTGTATTATTAACAAAAATTCAGGGTGCGATAAGTGTTTAGACCATGAATTTTAGCTCAATTATTTGAATAAGGAATAGAAATAGTCGTCAGAAACAATTGTTTCTTGCAGTCTAAGGTTCGAATCGGGTCATATCAGTTGGATCGATCTAGACATGTGAGTAGAAAAAAAAAATTTCCTTATTTAATTTTGAATTGAACGACCAAAATAAAAAAAATGATGCCAAGATGAATGGAAACTAATGTGGCCCGATCTGAACCATTAATTATTCTTAACAGCTATATAGTATTATAGATATTCCGTTAATTCCAGTGTCAGCAGGGAGTGGAGGCACTTTAATGGATACTAATTATTTCCACATTCCTAATTGTTGGAAAAGAAAGGTAGCCCCAAAATAATTCAAGTTAGATTTGTCATTCGCAGGATAAAAATTTCAAAAAATCCAGGTGACTGCAAAATTGAGTTACATAGTCGATCTGCAGCCTTTTAATCTTGCCTAGATAGAATATTACCTGCTAGAGGCTAAATTCTTCTAAAGAAAATGCTGAAAAAATAAAATTCTCAAGTTATTAAAAGAAAACATCGTTACAAACTATTTTCTTGTTAAAAAAAATACATAAACGCCAAAATAAAAATTTACAAAAACCATATTACCCTTCTCCTCTTTTAATCCTCCTCCAACTATAGGCGCAACAGAATAAAGAAAATAAAGATGGCCCCTACCCACAGCGTAACATTTTAACAAATAGAAGTTGAAGAAACATTTCGAAATTTCAAAACGTATTAATAGAATGCATTGTCTTCGGTAACACATCCGTTCAATTTGATAATTAGTGTTTGTTCTTACTATATTGCAATAAAAAATTGTGTTTTTTCCTTGCATGATGTATTTATTTTTTCAGCATAAGTGAAAAATTTTACTCTTATTCTCAATTGATTGTGAATTTAGTAAAAGTTGATATTAGAAAAGTTAAAAATTAGAATCCAAAAGTAGGTCTATACTTTGGCTTTAAAAAAAAAAAAGAATCCAAGAGCAAGAGCAAAAAAGCAATTGAGAACATTATAAAACAGATTTTTTAAAATCAGAAACTAAAAATAGGTACAAAAAAATAGTTGAGAACATGCCTTAATTTGCCCCTATATATCAATCCTTACGTCCTCCCTTAACCAAAACACATAATTTTCCATTACAGTGAAAAATTTATGGTAACACTAAGTGCATGTTTTTGTTAAAGAAATTGATATGTATCTAATTAGTCTTGCATGCTTTTGTTAGAGAAATTGATATGTATTAGATTACTCTTATCGTATCAACATGGTCAAGATTTTAACATACCATTTTATTTGCCTCAGCAAAATTATTTATTATTCGAGGGTTGGCTTGACTTATTTATTACTCTTTTTGTTGAATACGTTTTTTTGGTATTGCTCCAAAAGTAGCAATATTTATTATTTATTTGACAACCTAAACGGCTTAAACAATAGTGCTACTAATTTACCGAGAACATGGAGCCATTGTGCTCAATCCTAGTGGCTGTAGTAAAGCATCGGTTTGTTGCTTAGTCTCTTGCTGGTCCTTTGATGTCGACTTCCTTCTGTTTGCTTTAGTAAGTGTATTTTTAAAAGCTTCACCGTTACCTAGAAACGAATGAAATTCGGGTATGGAGGACAACATTGACACACACATATATATATATATATATATATATATATATGTATGTATGTATGTATGATGTAAAAAAAAATTTTTATTTCGGATGTAAAATTTATATAAATATGACAAGATTTGTAATGAAATATTATTCTAATTTGACGATATTGACATAAATGTGGTTTAAAAATAAAATTTTATTTCAAAGGTAAAATTTAAATAAATATGACAAGATATAATAATAATAATATGTTATTCTAATTTTATTTTAGAGGTAAAATTCCAAAAAATATGACAAGATATTTTATATACAAAATTATATTGTCTAGTATACAAGAAAAATATTAAATAGCATTTAACATATACAATGATAAAGCTAGCGTACATAATCAAAACATATAATCAAATTACACATAATTATTTCTAATTCTTTCTTACGAGTGGAGATACTGTATTAATTATATTCAGTATATGATTGTGAAATGAAGAAATCTACTTATTTATGATTAAGACTTCTAATTGTTCACAAACTAAATCTAATTCCAATATAAGAGTACATGCGTGTGTTTTTGAAACGGCACATCCTGAGCATTTCACAATGCTTGAACGAAGGTATTAACTATCAATTCGAAAGCTTCCAATATGATGCTCGCTTAAATACTCTGCGTGTTTTTCTTATCCCTCCAATGTAGATAGTGTTCACCTAGATGCTGTGTATATTCAAAAATGCAATTTTTTGTATGAGTTATTTCTTTTGCTATAATAAACTGACAATATATATACCCTTCCTCTTATCAAGAAAATTGATAGTGATCAAGAAAATAAAAATTTATCCTTATTTTTTTATTTCTATTACTAAAATAATATATATCTTATTTTATATAAATTAATTAATTTTATCTTGTATTAAATCTTATTTTGTTAAGTACTTAGGTACATGAGACTTATATTGTTATAGAACTTGGACAAAGTAAATGAAGAAATAGAAAAATCTAAAAAGATTTTGGGAGGGGCAAGAAAATATTAGATTAAAAATCATTATTAAAATTTAAAAGCCTGAATAAAATTCTTAAAATATTTGAGGGTGGCTATCCATCTATGTCCAGCCCAGCACCATCTCAATGCTATATGCCCACTATGATATATCTCTATTCTAGCCTATTTTAGGGAAAGTCCAATTTCGATACGTCACTTACCTATGATCTGGCTTAAGCCTATGACTTTTATAGTAAGAAGAAAGAAGCAACTCCTTTACCCCATGTTTGGTACGCGAGAATGTGATGGTCAGGGAGAGGTCATTATTTTCTCCCCCTATTGTAGGTCTGGGGTTCAACCCTACTTGCGACAGTTAATTTCAAAAAATCTAGAGTTCAAATCTCACCTGCGGCAGTTTGCTTCAAAAAATCTAGAAGGGTACCATAATATCCAATGGTGGTTTAGTCTCCATTAGCTCCTAGATCCAGTTGGACCATCCTGTAGAATAGAGGAGTAAGTTAGATTGTTGAAACTTGGCAAAAAAAAAAAGAATGATGTGGAATGAAAAGGTCTATCCAATTTGTCTATTCTATTCTTATATTTAGTATGGACATTTTAAGTTAGAAGAGCCTTTTACACTAGAATGCCTATTCTAGCTTTTTCAAAAATCCTATTCTTCAACAAAATCTAAGAAAATGCCATTCCAACTTCATTTTAGAAAGGCCTAAAAGATAGGAGTCCAATTTATCCTCACACATGTTTTTTTCTGCTAATTTTTTTAACCCAAAATACATTCACTAATTTTTATTTTTAAATATAAAAATATTAGGTTTTTTTATAATTTTAATTAATAATTCTTTATGATCTTTAGATCACCAGTAGTTTAATATATGCTTAGAATATTTTTTTTGCTATAAAAATGTTTAAAATATCATTTTTAAATTTTTATGCAAATGTGTAAAAACTAAATTTTTATTTTCATTATTAATTTTTTCGATGCTAATAATTATTAAAATTTTAAATTAATTAAAAAGTATAATTAATTTAATTTTAATAAGATTATTAAAAATTTTAAAATTAAAAATATTAAAGTCTTTTATAAGCTTAGAATCACAAACAAACAAAATAAAAAAATGATATATCCTAGAACAAAAAATTAAGGGCAATTAAGTTAAATTGATATATATCTTATTCTATTCTAACACCTAAATATGATTATACTAAATATTCAAAAAAAGAATAGAATTCTAACTTGGATAGAAAGGCATTTAGGGTGAACAAAATTTTTTCATTATATCTCATTCTCGTGTGCTAAACGTAGGATAGGCTTTGGCCTATAAACTCTAGATCGCGAACTTTTGCTGTCAAACAACCAAATTTAGTGGCAAGAAAAGTCCGGGGCTAGACACGATAAAGTGCCTAAAATCCAGTGCAATTGTAGAAATGCGAGGTTCCCCACGTCACGTGTTTCTGCTGCTGAGTTTTGACACAAACCTTGAAGATGTGAATGGGCATCTGTAGGTAAACAGCAATGTTGAGGTTTCGTTTCATTCTCGTGAGGGGTTGGGTCGATTGCGGCTTCTTAGTTGCTTTTCAATCACTTTGATCATGTCGGACATTGGGTTTACAATTTGGTCTTTGGTCATTTCACACAAGTTAGAGATGGTATATTTTCTCAACATTTGGATGTAATTCTTCTGTATTTGTACGTAATTGCTCAACATTTTTAAGGAATCAATTTTATTTTCAAAAATATCTCGTTTTTGGCATTTTTTCACTTCAAATTTTGTCTACATGATAACATTTCAGCAATCTATTTTGTCATAATAAATTATGATCAACAACTTGTAACAAATAAAAATTGTGAGGTCCCAAATCCAATTATGTGGTTTGCTACCAAATTCAGCAAGTTCTTTGCCAACTTTTAGGATTCTATTTGTATCAGAACTTGCTATGGATCTGGCGACTCTTGAGTCCCAAGGGCAAAGGGCAGGAACAATTCCAACAAATCTTACCTGCGGTGAGATTTTTAACCTCTTCTGTCAAAATATTTCAAGAATTTGTTTAACGAGTTCCATAGAAAACTTTAATTACCAATGCATCAATTTTTTATGGGAATGTTTATTTAAGAAATGCCGCGTTATAGTGATCCTTTCTAAATTTTGACTATTATATATTTTATTATTCGAAATCTTGATACATGAAAAATTTTCCAGTGTGGTTTCCTTAGTCAGATTTGCGAAGATTTCTACAGTGATTTAGCTACCTGATGCATAGGAGTGGCGAAAAAATTAAAAATCCAAAAATTAAAGAAATTCATCTATTCCAAATCAAAAATTTGAGAGGAATAATGTAGAATTGTAAAATAGATTAGGTTAACTGAATTCAATTTGCAAAAGTGAGTTCCAGCTTCAGATATCAACTCCTACAAACTACAGCTAATCAAAACTAGTCTACATGTATGTCTTAAAAGTTAATATTCGTAAATGGAGTAAATTACTAATAATCTCCTTATGGTATCTCCTACAAACTACAGCTAATCAAAACTAGTATACATGTGTGTCTTAAAATTTGATATTAGTAAATAGGGTAAACTACTAATAATCTCCTTATGGTATCGTTTCAACCACATAACCCTTTTATAGTTTCAATATGATCACTTAACTCTTTGTGGTTTTATTGAATGTGAACCATTTCTCGATTTGTGCATTTCACCTTGCACAGGGCCGTGCTAATCTTCTTTGTATCGTTCCCATTTTATCAGATGTCCCCGAAAGGACTTATGGGATGTGGCAAGTGAATGGAACTAATATTTCGTCACAAAATATTCTTAAAATATTTCAAATTACATTCTACTAATGTGGGATATTCTATGATGGTGAGTGAGTTACACGCGTCTAATGCGGAATATTCTGCCCAATTTTCATATTTTATAAAATCACAAGAAAGTTATGTGGTCAAATTAGAAGTATAAGAAGGTTATGTGATCAAAGCCAATACCACAAGGGGAGTAGTAGTTGTTTAACCTAGTAAATATCATAGTAAATATTATAGAGTAGTTGAAAAATATTGCGTCATTTCAAACTCATAAAATAATATACAAATCTAAATATCATTCTAGATTTTATTTTATTTTATCTTTTAATATGTACATTATCCTATGCTTGTATCTTCTAATTATTCTATATTTCTTGTTGCAAACTAAAAATTACTTCCATATAATTTAAATGTCGATCATGGAAAACAGCGCGAGTAATTTTTTTGTTATTGTGTGGTGATCCTACTTGTGAAGAAAAATTAAATACAAGAAGTTTAATTTGTAATTTTATTACTTATGTTGCGCAATTTTTGAAATTGTATAATTAATGTTTTTTAACTTTGAACACGGATTTATGTTGTATTAATAATTATTTTCTTCCAATTTAGTAAATCAACTTAGCATCATATGGTTTTAGTTAACTATAGCATCCATCCTCCATCCTTCATTAGGTATCTAGATAAGTTGTTAATGAGGGTATGAAGGCCAACAAATTAGGCAATTTAATACAGCCAATTTTGGTTAGGATATTAGGTGATTAACGAATTTATGTCTGCCCTTACTTCTGCATGTCTTGCCCTGTATCTCTCTTGATTAATTGCTTGTGGAATCAAATCACCAAAGGCCTTATTGCTATGAAAAAACATCATTCACTATTCAAGGATAATGTCAATTTCTATTACTTTTTATAAATTAAGAAACGTGCATTCGCTTTTCATTGATCTAGCTTCTTGATCGGTAAATTCTGAACTTACTCTTCTTGATTAAGTCTGAGCTTGTGAAGAAGTTGAGCTGGGTAAACAAGGAATGAAGGAAACTAATACACTATTTCTACACGTTTATCTCTCGACATAGTTGAATAGAACTTGGGAAGAAATGCTTACCCTTAGTCAATAGAGGCTAGCCGTAAGGAAGTAGCTGAGACTTTTATGGTTGGTAATTGGTGTACATAATATCATAGATCACAAGTTACCAACAATTTGAGTTAATCATTTTGAACTCATGGTTTAAGCTCAAAAATTATTGGATCAGTTTAGAATTGAAGTGTTGCAGTTAGTATCAAAGCGAATCTCGTGTGGCCTCTGCACAATGATACCGGATTAATGGTATTAGGTTTTGACTACACAACATATGGTATTAGGCTATAACTGCACAACATATGCGGAATTCTATTAGACCTGACAAGGACTTGAGGCCTAAACGAAGAGTGAATATGATACTCTATTCGTCCCATATCAGTAGGAGAATCGATTGATGATTAATATATGATATTTTAGATCATGGGCTACTAAGAACTTGTCTTAAACATTTTGAACTAGTAATTTCCGTTCAAAAGTTATTGAGTCAACTTAGATCCAAGGTGTTACATAACTGTCCAAAACAATATATCGCACTTTCTAAGAATAACATTTGTTTCATTTTTTGGAAACACATTCAAATATCTCTTTCAGTTTGT
>JAMWEH010001069.1:0-28247 GCA_024721245.1 Mitragyna speciosa | reverse complement strand
CCCTCCTCAGGGTAAAAGCTGAATACATCTTGATCATGCGTTGAGGCTATAAAAAAATTGTGTATAAGTACCAAACAAGTGAATACTATGTGGGTTTGTATGTATGTACGCTATCTGTATATATACAAACACCGAGAGAGGGAGAGAGAGTACCATCTCCAAATCCATAGCAAGGGATCTGATTATCCTCATCAAAAGATGCAGGGTTTTACCAATGATAGATATTGCTTGCTCATAGGGGTCAGACTGTTTCCAATGTGATGTAGGCTTCGCCCATTGAATGACCTCTTACCTGATTAAGAATTGTAGTTCAGCAGATATTTTGTAACCATAATGCCAAAATCATGGTCGCAGATAAAACTTAGAATCCTAACCTGTCCATTCATTGCTCTTGGTGAAGTCAATACCAACAATGAGATTTGAAGATTCAAGTCCAGCACAAGCAAGAGCTTCGGTCACCTGCAGAAAGCATCAAGGAAAACTTTAGTAGATGAAGTGCAGAGACATGACAGCTGAATTCCACTTTCTCTCCAGGATGAGCAGAAGCAGGACAAGGGTTTAAGGTGGGAATTTGTAAGCCAAACAAGTAGGACAGCATAAGGAATGGACAATTGGCATGCTCCAAATATCAGTCGCAACAAGGCAAATATATCTCACGAAGATGAAGCAAAACAATGACAGGTATGAAATCGATGTCAGTCCAGCAAGAAAGGATTTTAGATTACAAATTCCTAAAGTTCAACAAATATTTTACCGACAATAACTTATCAAAAATTAACAGGATTTAAACTTTACCAGGTATGCATGCACTTTATTCAAAGAATCAACCGCTTTTTCCCAGTTTTATCCAAGAATTTTAGATTTTTAAGCACATCCGACCTTTTTCTGATATAAAAATAGGATCTTGAATGGTCATGAACAACAAAGATATATCATCCGGAGCCACACATAAAATTTTGGATTCTAATAACCAAAGGAAATGTAAAAATTTCCGGACCCTTAATGTCCATACCTCTTCCAATGAATTATAATCGTCAGCAATCCTTGAATATCTCCTGTCGAGCTTCCTCTGCGGGGCATGTGTCTGACCCCCGTAGCCACGGTTTTGGGAAGAGGGGCCCTGGTTGTATTGGGGCTGAGGAGGTGTTGGTGCATATGCCGGAACAGTAGGCCTAGAAGGATAATTGTAACTATCTTGTGGATAACTATCTTGTGAATATCCAGCCGGAGGATACTGGTATTGATCCCACGAAGATGAAGTAGTATGCGGAATCGATGAAGATTGCCTCCAACTATCGTCCCTTGGAATCGAAGATTGCCTCCAACTATTTTCCCTTGAATTACTGCCTCCCCATCAAGTCAACGTCAACCTATCTACTAAAACCTCAATATTCTTAATGCAACCCAACCTCGCCAACAGAGCGAATTAAACGAATAAAACCTGTTAAAATCAGGGCACGCCAAAGAAGGAAGTCCCAATTTACAACACAACTCAAGGCAAATAAAATCAAAACCCCCGCACCTTTTTTTTTTTTTAAAATAAAAGCCCCTGCCCTTAAAAGCGCCTATTTATTTTTAGTGTAAATATGTACTATATCGAGTTTGTAGCAGAGATTACCAGGGAAATAAGAAAATTCAAACCCCAAAAAGAAACGTGTATTGGCGTGGACAACCGACATATAATTTAGACCAATTCTCGGTCAGAACGACGTATTCAACTTGGACATCGTGTCTTTATCATTTATAGGAGAAGAAGTTACAATTCAAACACACAAATTGCAATGCAACAACACTCAATTAATTTGCTATTTCGGAAGAAAATCCATAGCCCAGTAGGTTAAGAAAAATAACAACACACGTAATCCAATAAAAAAACGTTATACAATAGTCAAAAGAAAAAGAAACGTAAATCGAGCAATGACTTGAAAATAAGCCCAAAAAATAATAATAATAATAATACACCCAAATCAAAGTAATAAATGAATTGGTAAGTAAAATTTCAACACCCCTTTAAATAGAGAATGCATTTGTTTAACCCACATTATTGAGGATCTGAAGGTTGAAGTGTTTTTAGGAAGAAAGAATCCAAGGAGTGACAGAGGAGGAAAGAGTGCAGACCTGAGTAGCGGGAAATAGATTCTGTGATTCTCAGCTGCATATTTGTTTTCCAAAGGAGGATGAGGAGGAGAAGTTGCCTTTCACGGGATGTATGATAATTGGTGCAGGAATCAATATTTCAGTCACGGAGCATCGAATCGTTTGAAGAAATCAAAGGTAGAAAAAATGATTGTGCTGGTTAAAGTTCGATCTAAAAAAAAAAAAAAAAAAAAAAAGGTGAAAAGCCGAAAAGAGGATAGACTTTTGCAATTATAGAGTCTTTTTGAAATTAAGCTTCAGTTGGGGCCATTTGGCAACCGCGCCGCAGCCTCGCTGCAGGCACATGGAACTTTCTGCTTGTTTAATTTACTTGCGTGTGACTGAGGCATCAAATTCTGATTTTCTTTTTTCTTTTTTTGGTCAAATAGTGTGTAATATAAACTTAGACATGCAATCTACGATCAAATCTCATGTTAAATAATTAATAAAAAAATTAGACAGATAATTTAAACTCGTTAAAATTTTATTGATACTTTAAGTGCGTGAAATTTTAATGTATTAATATTAAATTATAATTAATTAAAAAATAATAAGTGGGTTGTGGAAAATATAAACAAAGTACGTATAAAATATATTAGTGGTTTTTTATGAGTACAAGGGTGTTTTTAGTTTAAAAAAAAAATTGATGCAATTTAAGATTTAGTTGTTAGAATTGTGTTGATTTTCAAATGTGCAAATTCATAATATAGGATTGTTAAGTGCCAAAATCTGAAGTTTGATAAGTATAATTGAGTGTATTTATACAATAAAGTGCAATTAATCCTAATTTTTATTCATTAATTTCATATGCTAATATCAATGTATATACATCACAAAAATGACTTGATATAAAGCGAGTGTGTGTGTGTGTAAAACATTGAAATGAGCAAACAATAATATAAGTTACAATTTTGAGTAGCCTTCCCTAGCAAAGAAAATAAAATTCTGAGTCATCTTGTAGGATGTATTACACTAGTAGTTCATTCGCAGCTCGTTTATTTTTTGTTTAGATGGTTAAAATAAGAAAAGTGTATACCTTTGTTTAGATAGTTAAATTAGACTAGTCAAAACAAAAAAAAAAAAGAAAAAAGAGCATGCTATTTATTTAATCATGTTTCGAATATTCTTGCATCAAATACTGTACTGTGTCCAAATATACTATGTTCACCTTTTCATAACACAGTTCTTTTGCTTTAACGTTTAGCAAAAGATTAATTATTTGGCTATAGATTATTGGATATTTAAATACAAATGCATGTGATTCGTCCTTGTAAGTAGGAGAACAACTATAAGTATGCTACTAGTTGACCAGTTGTACAAGATGGTGATGGGGATTTAGAAAAAATTAAGCAAATAAAAAGAAAAGTATAAGCGAAAAATTAGCAGCAATGATGGGAACAATAATTTTGTTGGTCAACCACTCGATTATCATCAATCAGCCCACCAAAAAAATAAGAAAATTCACTCGATTATCATAATTGACGACGAAACTTTGGATGTCACTGTTATGCATTAACTTTTAAGTTATTTAGGTAACTTAAGATTCAGGATATTAAGCATAATTACACTATATAATAACTCTTTATATCATTTACATTTAAAAGGAAAAATCATCAATTTAGATTGATGTTATCGGATTGGCCTTGTGTAATGAATTTACCAAAATTAGCCACTAAAAATTAGTTTAATCACAATGCAAAAGATATTAATTTTGGAATATATTTCGTTTTGTCTTTTCTCGATTTAACATGTACTGTGTTTAAATTGCTTTTAAAATTTATAGTCTTGATGATCATGGAAACAGGATATAAAAAGATGTAAAGTAGCGTAAGTGTAATCACAAATTGTGTAAGCTGATCATATGCCCTGCAAAGATATATTTCGGTAGACTGTTAAAAAGGTGATCTTCAATTTGTGTATAGTGACTAGTTGTGACAAATAATACGTATACACAATATGCATATATATATATATATATATATATATATATATATACAAACTAGTTAGATAATTCATGATAAGGACAATGACGAATATAAATTTTTCTTTTAAAATAGTGATGAATATAATGTTCATCCTTCAGTATTAATAAATTGCATATATTATGAACTTTGGATAAGCATCTCCGGAATACAATAAATTGGACGTCCCAATTATTGATTTATGAGATTGAAGACCATTTCTCCTTCATCACAATAATAGGTATGAGAAAATTATGCAATTCCATAACGATGTGATACATATAGAAGTTGAATGTGTTTATTCTTTTATTTTGAGTCACTTGAGCGTTATTAATAAATACCTTTTCTGTTAACTTGTTGCCATCCCAACGATTAACAATTTTATTGTTGTTTTCAAATAGCATAAGCATATATACAAGGAAAAAGGAATGTTTGTAATGGCATTAAAGAAAGTCAAATCGTAATAGCATATTGAATAATGGCTTCCAACTCTAAAAAGTCATTCCAAATATGATATATCCATACAATAGCACAGCATATGGCTTGAAAAATAAATTATACAGGATTTTTGCAGGAGTTGTTAGATATTGTAAGTTGTAATCTTTTTAAGTTCTTACTCATTTCTGCACAAATACCTTCTATGTAACGCCTGGCACACTTTACAGTTTCTGGGTCAATTGTAATCGTGAATGCAGAATGGTGTAGAACCTGAACCATGGGAAGACCTTTACCTTCTTTTGGCCTTTCAACATGAGGATAAGAGTTCAACATATCTGCATAACCAGAGTAAAACTGCAAGCTAGTAGAGATGCAAACAAAAATGATTTGATTTAACCGATATAGCTTTCCATGTAGAACACTGACCTGTCCAGTTTGTTTCATTAGCTCATTTCTGTTGCAGGTGCGATCTAATAGTAGTTTGTGGCAACTGTCATTTTTTCCCATATCTTAACTATACCTTTAAAAAGCATATTTTCCAATTGTTACATTGAGGAAGAAATGAATACTAATCTATCGTATATTCATCAATTATTGAATTTTAACGACTGAATGCCCGACTTTGATGATATGGAACTGCTGCAAGAATGTAATTTGAATCTTGAATGTAGACGTTGAAGAAGTGGTTCATAGCCAATATTTTCTATGTATTTTTTTCGCTTAATTTTTTTCCACGAGTTCTCTTAATGTTGTTTCTTCTTGGCTTTCATGTGGTTCTTTGATTGAAAAAAAAAAATTTCTCATAGTGCAGTTATTGGTTTCGGAATGTGGATGGATGGATTACGCAGTTTCTTCAAATTAAGTTCTTGTAATTTGTTCTGTTTTATTTTGCTGTTAATCTCTATTCATGTTCCTTTTCTTTTCCTGGTATACTGTTCTAGACCATGCAACTAAAGGCAAAACATGTGCATCAACCTGGAAGTCCATACAGGAGACAGGTGCAAGATTATGAACTAATCAACAATTAGATAACCAAATAATAGAAGAAAATAACTGATGTATCAAATTATATTTTCAACTTAGAATTAATCTAGACGCAAGATTAGGTATAGTACTAATCTCCTCTTAATCTCTTTACTTGCTAAATGTGTAGCTAATGATTACATTACCAATTTGTACAATTAAGCTAAAGTTTCTGAACTTTATTCACAACGTCTTCCAAGCATGGATTCACTTGAAATTTGACCGAATGTTACTATCTTCTGAGAGTGAAAGCGGAGATGGCCTCACGACAATCCCTTCGTGATTAGGGCTGTCAACGGGTCGGGTCCGGGCCGGAATTAGTTGTTCCGGACCCGGACCCGATAGAAGGAAATTGTTCCGGATTCGGACCCGTACACCCGACGGGTCTCACTAGTCGGGTCCGGACCCGGAACCGATCGGGTCCGGGTAGACCCGTTCCGATAAGCCCCAAAAAAAAAAAAAATTCCCACCTCATTAGCCCAAAGCCCATCATCAAATTGGTCATCTTTTTTCTATTTCAAGTCCAAGTTTCTTTTTCTTTTAAAGCCCATTTGTTTTTAAACATTAAAACTCAAATTTAAAAATCATTGCTTTATTTATTTTAAAGCCCACTTATATATACATCATATTTGTCCAAAGGTCCATGATCAAATTTGTCATCTTTTTTCCTTTTAAGCCCAAGTTTCTTTCTTTTTTGAAGCCCACTTGTTTTTTTAAATATTAAAGCCCAAATATAAAAATCACTCCCTTATTTATTTTAAAGCCTATTTTATAACACACACACACACACACACACACACACATACATACATACATACATACATATATATCGGGTTCGGGTCCGGGTCGGGTCGGAATTGAATATTCCGTACCCGACCCGTTTTTTATTAGAAAAAACGGGTCCGGATCCGGGTCCGAGTAAACGGAATTTTACCCCTACCCGGACCCGGAAAAATGTAACGGTTCGGGTCGGGTCCGGGTCTGGACCCGACCCATTGACAGCCCTATTCGTGATGGACTTTGAGTGCACAGTGACATAATGGAGAGTGGAGGTGTTGGAATTTGTGTTGCGTGTGTTTTTGTGGCTATGCAATTTTTTTCATATATATATAAAAAAAAGAAAAAGAAAAATGAATTGTTGATAAGTATTAAGTTTGATTATTGCAATCTTAATCTGCCCAAGACCACTTGACTAAATTCGAGAAACTGCACTGCACTAAACTTGACGTGACCATATATATGGAGTATGAAGCAAAACTTAGAGCACAATTGACTTTGCAGGAACATTTTAAGCACCATCCTCCAATACACTTGAGCAATTCGGCACCCACTTGTTGAATATACATGGTTACCAAACTTGACATGTTGACATTTCCACTTAGTAAAGGTATTTAGGCGCGCTAGTGGAGATCACTCCATTCTATATGCAGAAACCACATTAACTTACCAACACTCAAAAATTATCTGCCAAAGACTTCAGATTTCTAGTTTTTCTTCCAATCTTTTGCATTTTTTTCTACTAAAAATCTAAGCTCCAGCATTTGAACAACAATGTATGCAGCGATTTGCTTGGACTCTTTGTGTTACAGATGATGCTGTGGTGAGGAGAAATTTGTTCATCAAAGGTTGTGCCTGTTTCATCAGCAATGTGCTCGCCTAGTTTCAGAAAAGATTTTGAATTTCTATGGCCAAAACTGCTAGCAAGCTGCCCGACTGTGTGCTTTTACAATATTAAATATATCACTCAATAGTTGTGATGTGATGTAAGTCCAAGTGTGAGATAACATTCTCTCAACCAAAAAAAAAGTGTGAGATAACAAAGTGACTTGCTTGCCTTAATTATTTTTCTTTTTAGGCCAAAAAGGTAAAGAAGACCATTTTAGTTTCATTTATTCAACTTTGGGTTACCCATGACTAAAAATCCTGGCAAGCTCGGGTAGGACGTGTATATTAACACCAAATCAACTAATTTACCTAAAACTTTTGCTCTATATTCAAGAAAAATCTTGTTAACTTCTGCCAATCTTGTGCATTCATGGACCGAAACACAGCTTTTATTGCCGCTAGTGCTAGATATTAAAGTTTTCCAAAAATCAACAACAAAGGAGATTAAGTACAGTGATTTGTAACCAGCCATATTGGTTAATTTGACTGCTTTCTATTAAACGACTCTGGCATACACATGTTTACTGTCTTATGTATTAATTCAACGCTTGTACTTTACAAAGCAAACAACAAATACTTGATATGTTATTTTTTTCATTATCATGAAAAGCTTTATAAGATTCTACTTACCCAGAATCAGACGCATTAAGCAAAGTCCAGGCCAAAAAAAAAGAGAGAGAAATCTTTTGTCACTTGATTATTTGATCTAGGCCCAACACTAATTGTAGAGGTTCATTAAACTACAGTACCAAGGTTGGCTGATGCTTGCCAAGCATATAAGGCCTCTCTATAAATGCAATCAAGCATGATTTAAGCTTCTCTGAGCAAGAAGCACATATGGAGTTTTCAGGAGCAGCAGTAGTACTTTATGTGATTTTAGTTTCATCATATGCATTAATAGCAGAAGTCCAGAACGTGAAGGATTCCCCATATTCATCATGTGATTACCCAGCAATATACAATTTTGGTGATTCTAATTCAGATACAGGAGGGATTGCAGCAGCGTTTTTTCCAATGATAGCACCCTGTGGTGATACATACTTCCACAGGCCTGTTGGAAGAGCCTCTGACGGCCGACTTATTATAGATTTCATCGGTGAGATTCCACAGAATTTATCATTAACTATTTTTGAGGAACATAAATTTGATTAAATAGGAATCTGTTTGCATTGATTTGATTAAATAGGAACCTGTTTGCATTGTTTAGTTTCATCTAAATCCTAATCTAATGCTTAAAATGGTTCTTTTAATGAAGCTGACCACTTAGGATTACCTTTCTTGAGTCCGTACCTGGATTCAATAGGAACCAATTTCCAGCATGGTGCAAACTTTGCTACGGGAGGTGCAACAATTCTGCAGCCCAACGAATCATGGTTTCAGACTGGTGTAAGCCCGTTCCCCCTGGAAATTCAAGTCGAACATTACACGCAGTTTAAAGAACGAACAGCCTATTTCTATAATCAAGGTTGCCGGAAACGTCTAGTGACAACAAACCAAATATGCTAGTAGTAGTATTACTACATTTTCACCTTGACTTGATGATAAATATGAACATATTTTCCACTGATTTTCAGATACGGTGGGATATGATAAAAACAGGCTCCCCAGACCAGAGGACTTCTCAAAGGCTCTTTACACGTTTGACATAGGCCAAAATGATCTAGCTGCTGGTTTCCGAAAAATGAGCATGGAAGAGCTTAGAGCTACATTACCCGATATAATCACCCAATTTGCTAAACAACTCCGAGTGAGTTCCACAAATCATTTATTCAATAGGTGAAATCGACAGGGATAACAAAGAATGATCTATGCATTTCTGAAATGAGACTAATTGACAGTAGTATTTTGCCAGGGTATGTATGAGAGAGGAGCAAGAGTATTCTGGATACACAACACAGGTCCCATTGGTTGCTTGCCTGTGTCCATTGTCAAAGTTGAAAATCCACCGCCGGGGTATCTGGATGAACATGGCTGTATCAAGAGCCAGAATGATATAGCTAAGGAATTTAATAAACAGCTCAAGGAGACGGTCATTCAACTCAGGGCAGAGCTTTCAGAAGCTGCAGTAACCTATACAGATATGTACACTGCAAAGTATGGATTAATCAGCAATGCAAAGAAACAAGGTACGTAACTTTCAACCAGCATCAAAGTCAAAGTCGGCAAATCTATTTTTCAAAATCGTAATCGACAAGAGATTTCATTTTGAGTGTCTTAGACTATAGTGTTGCTTTCGGTCATGACGGTGCTTGCTTTACCTGCTATGAGTAGTATTATATCAAGTCTTACTTTCTTTTTGTAATGCATTGCAGATTAAGCATTTTCATAATGATTAAGAAATTTTTTTTTTTTTTTGGGTCTGTTGTTTTGTTGTGGGGGGTTGGGGTGGGAGTTTGTAAGTAATTAAGAAAGACAGCTGACAAGAAGCACGAGACAAGAGTGGTAGGTTTACTTTTTAGCTTGTTTTTTGTACTATCGCACACGCACCGTAGCCGGCTTTATTTTTTTGCATGGAAACACCATAACCTTGAAAGATCAAAAGATGACAATAGCACTAAAAACTTACTTAATTTGGCAAACAGGATTTGAGGACCCTTCCAAGATCTGTTGCGGAGTTCATGGAATTGGCAATGGCAATGATGTTTGGTGCGGGAATAGAGCAATTCTAAATGGTAGTGAAGTATATGGTGGTTCTTGTGCAAAACCTTCCGCAATCATCAGTTGGGACGGAGTGCACTATACTGAGGCTGCAAATTATTGGATTGCTGACCATATAGTCAATGGTTCACTATCAGACCCACCAGTCCCAATCACCAGAGCTTGTCATAGGCAAATCTGAGCAAATTTATTCATATGATTAAACTATACGAAAACTTCTGAGTGGAGTGAGTTATGCTTCCTCTAGAAGTAAAATCCGGACACCAATCTCAGCAAATGTAATAATGTTGTTTCCACTCTCCAGGATGTAACTTATGATTTTTCAAATAGCATTTGCTTTACCATCCGCTATCGAATATGAAATTAGCGATTCTGTGTAGATGTACGCTAACATACGCGGTAAAATTAGTCACGACTAAATTTGATAATGTCATAGTATGTATTTCCGTTCTGTGCAATAGCTAATCTTTTAAATACACATACGATCAATTTCAAAAATATATAGGGTGCTTATGTCGTTTGGGCTATGGGTTGGGCTGCCAATTATATGTGAGTTGATTGTTGATATTGCTTGTGCTATTAAACAGACAATTGTTCTTCTGGTTTAGGAACAACTAATGCCCACCCATAGACATCCATTACCTTAAACTGAACCCAGTACATGCATGTCAGTAACAGAAATTGTTTAATCGGAGGAGCAACGGAAATAGAAAAACCGTCCCACAAAGAAACGTGGCCTCCAAAAAATATATTTCCTAATCTTTCAGGTTAAGGATCTCCTCTTAGTGTTACACCGTGTAGTTACGTTAACTGAGGGAGGATAAGATGATTTAGGATGTTCTTGCTTTCAGTGACGTGGAGTTCGATCAGGTTCTTTGAGACATTGGGAAACGGATCACTAGGCAGCACTGGAAGTTTGAACGTGTGCCGTAGATGGTGTTTGGAATCTCTGAGACTCGAGGGCCAAACCTGTCATCCCGAATCAGAAAGGGGTGGCACTTGTTAGCGGATATTCAAAGAATTTAATTGCTGTATTTTTGGAGGATAATGAAGAGTTAAATCCAGAGGCACCAGAAGATATTTTCATAGCTAATGGCCTTTGATCGATGAGTCTCCTTTTGTTTTTAATCTGTTTTTTATGCATCTTTCAGTGAAAATTCACATGCACTCTTTATTTCCAGTTCAAAAATTGTGTGGAGTTGGCTAAACATCCAAATTTACCAGAAGTAAATTTCATTACCCGCAGATGCATATTCAAGAATTAAGAACAGCTTCATACTCCAGTATATCCACTCTTCAAATGCAGGACCAACGGCTGCCATTAACAAAGACAACTACTAATACACTATTATACAACAATGACGAGGACTAGGATGCCAAATAAATACATAACGTAGAATCCCGTTTTCTGTACTGCATTAAATAAAATATACAAACGAGTGTGAACAACTATGTTCACTGCCGATGTCCTACTGGAAGGGGAACCACCCTGTGGAACGGTACCGACCTCTGAGGCAAAGATCCATCTTCCTCATCATCATCAAATTCTAATATATAACTGCAAACGAATCAACGTGTATACGATTTTTTATTTCTCTTCCGACAAGTAAAATCATATTTGGCAATTAATAAGAAGCAATATTCAATCAGTCTGAATTGCAAAAACCACTTGCGAAATTCAAATTGTACACTCTCTTGTGAAAACAGAACCAAGCATAGTTATCTATTTTTTCAAAGAAATAGAGAGAAACTAAAATATGGTGGGATAGTTACTTACTCGTCAGTTTTTCTCTGAAAGCCAAAGCCAAAGACACCAAATTACATGCAAATTGTACAAAGAGAGATCAACTCGAGATCAATGGACAATCAGATTTCTGTTAACAAAAATACACATAAACTAGACGAGACAATGGAACCACATGGGTTACCTTACGAGCTTGAACTACAGTTGCTTTATAGAGAGCAGTGGTGCTCGGGTAGACAGCCAAAACGTGTTTTCCCAGTGGAAAATCTTCAGCACTAGAGGGATCATTCCGCTTAGGGAAAGGTATAATATGTGACATGGGTAGCTTGTACTTCCTGAAAGCAGGAAGTAGAAAACATGTCAATCTGATTAAGTGAGCCAGCTCCAATGTAGTGATGAGTGAAAGAATCAGGGCTATAAATAAAAGAGATCAATAAGCAACTCAAATTTAAAACCCGTAACAGCATTTTGAAAGGAAAAATTAATACATCTATAATTAAAGAATTTATTGATTAAAGTAATGTATAAGACCAAATACATCAACCAGGAACCATCAAATTGCAATATAAAGTATGTCACGAATTGCTACCTCTGGCCGCCACCCTCCTCATCGTCACCTGGTTCTTCATCTAGGACCTCAAACCTGCATGTAGTCATCCAGAGAAAGGAAAGATGGAAATCACATTCCAAAACTCAGAATACCAAATAGATGATCTTTCCTCTTATGTTCTTTGTTGACTTTTGTAAGAAATGATAAATCCGACACTTCTGAAGACAGAGAAAGATTAAGTAGATGATCTTTCTTATTAATCTTTTATTGTCTTGAAATTTGTAAACATACATTCCAGCTAGTAGTAATTATCAGGAACTGAACTTACTCTCTCGTTTCTCTGTCAAAATGAGTTACTTTAACTATGAACCATTCATCCTTATCAGCATCCTCCTGGGTGACCCTAGCTGCTACCTAAGAAATACACAAGTTCCAAAGATATATTGAAGAGATGTATTGCACATGAATCTTAACTTTAAGTTGCTGCCTTCAGTTACACTAGGAGAAAGAAAGACGTAACATTCAAGAAACATCATTTGAGAATCTATTATGTCAATGAACATAATATTAGGCTCATACTTGTTCACCCTTCAAACTAGCAAGGGCATCAAGGTGATTTCGGACAGAAGAAGTCATTCTTGAGATGTCAGAATCAGCCTTAATCCGTTTCTTTTTCTGTTCACTGCCCTCTGCAATTAGTTTTAAACAAAACTTTACAGAGCAGAACAAACTTCCATGCATAAGTTTTAGACAAAAGCTTAAGGGATATAGAAGTAACTTCCATGTATATCAATTATTATGCTAAGTAAAATGCAAACATAAGCATATCAAAGAAGCAAATCCTGAAAGAATAAAAATAATAAAGTAAAAGATAAGCATGAAATGTTTGGCTTCAGCAGTAACTTAGATCTCAATCCCATGAAAACCAAGCGTAATTGTTTTCCTCTTACTAGGTTCCACATTTTAAACATAACAGGAAGCACTAGTTGCTATTTAAGCTTTTAATTCACTTATTTGGGACAAAATCACAAATGATTTTGACTCCCGAATACTACCGCTTCAACAGATTTTTATTAGGAAGAGGATATATGCCTTACGCACGCCCTAGGTCTGGCAATGCACAATTATTAACCTTGGTTGAAAACATCTGTATTACATTGTTCCTAAATTTGAGCATAATTAAAGAGCAAATGGAAGCACTGGTGCCTGTTGCAGCAATGATTTCAACTTCTCTCTTTCCTTTATTTCCCCTTTCCCAAACACAATATGCCCAAATCAAAGATAGTTTCATGCTCTATCAATCATGTCAAACCGCCAAATCACTGACTATAGAAGGATCATGAAAATTGGCACATGCAATAAAGTGTCAGTATCAACTAATACACATATCTTTTGTCACTTAGTGGACAGTAGACATACCCATTCTTCTTCGCTGTTGTCCTTGAGGTCCAGCAGGCATTAATGCATCCAGTTGGCCTAACAACTGATTGGAGATACTGCAACCAAACAAATGTGATCTAAGCAGGAGAAAATATGAAACATATTTACAATATTAATATCCAAAACAGTACAACAGCTATTGTAGAGTATCTAGATGAAACACGCATGTTAGCTACTTCACTTTTCATTCCAAAGTCTTCCCGAGTCTAATATCCATCAATTTTAACTTGTGGAGCCACTTGAATTCCATCTGAAGATGAGGGAACAAATTTAAAAACTTAATACGTCTAAACTGAAATTTGCTTTTTTGGGTGTGTTTGATGCTATTCATCTATTGCTAAAAGAATCGGAAACAAGAAATATGGGACCAAATGTGTACAATAAATGAAACTGAGTAGTCTAAAGGCTTTTAACACTAAGGACTCTAAAAATGATATACAATCCAGTTTGCTTCGGCAGAACCAAGAACAGTTCTGCCCAAAAAGTGAAGGGGTAAGAAAGTGCGTTCATTGAAGTACAGAGTCACATACGTCACTTCAGTCTCAGAAAGCTCTTTTGCTTGAGTATATAGCATCTTGAGCCTAAAGAGTGAATTATCACCAGGCTTCTCAACCACCTCTGGAGCTACATGGTTAAACAAAACAGTTGCAAATCTTTTAGTAATATGTGATAAGCAAATAGAATTGTGGTATTAGGTTTAACAATAGCTTAGAGCACTTGCGAATAATTTGCATACTAAAAAATACGTGGTTAATTAGTTCACATGGAATCATATACGGCAAAAATAGCCATTAAGTTATCCCCTTCTGGCATGAGTTCAATATTTTGCTTCTCAGCTTCAAAGAAATCCAAATCACCAATTCCACATGCCATCATCGTCTCCCTAAATCTGCATGTTTGTGATCTTGTAGTCTGCGAAATGCCTTAACGATTATATAATTTCATTTTGTATCTTTTTTTCATGAATCAGCATAATCAATATATCACTTGGTTACAGTTGAAAGCATTCCAAAGGAGTGGAAGACCTAGAACAGGAAATATACAGATTTTTGCATTTTTATTTGCCTCTCTTCTTCAGATCTCTTGATGAGTTGTTCTATATGCGGAAGATCTGTCAAAGATGCTGGAAATGCAGAGCCAACATATTGTAGAATCCACGTAAAGATGTAACCAGGTAGCCTCTGTAGCTCCTAATGTTAAACTTTTATCTACACTAAAAGTTAAAAGTTAAGTCACTTTTTGAGGTATGTTCAAACATTTTGTCATACTTCTATACCGCGTAAAGCAAGACGTGATTACATCCTAAATAAATAAAAAACCAAGTGAACAGGTCAGATGACTTTGATATAGTTAGCTCATCAAGCATTGAATATAAAGCTAATAATTATTCAATAGAATGCTCTTCCAAGTACAACAGAGGATTTTGTTTTGAGTCATGAGGGAACTGTAGCATGAATACTCAATGATTCATAATAAGTGTAGAGCATGAAGGGCTTAGTTGCCACGTAGTACTTACCAAATTGGGGAGTTAATTCTCCAAAATCAGAAAAGACATTGACTGCTACGGTAAAATCATATACTACGGGCCCCAAGAATTTAATGGCACGGAGAATTGATTTATCCTTGAGTTAAAATGTATCATATATACTTGTACAATAAGAAAAAGCGAACCTAACATGCATTAGCTTCCAGAAGTAAAGTGGCACGTCCTACTAGCGATGATATCATCAAGATCAGTGCACCAAATGATTCCTTCTTTTATGCACATACGTTAACCTCAGACCCAGAAAGATGCATGTAGGCACGTATATCAGTCTTTAGAAGCACGCTTCAACAGCAGTTTTAAGCAACTTGGCGCTATCCAATGACCCAAATGTAGTTTCAACTGAACGAACAAGGCGTCTACTTTGTTCCCAAAGATTCGATTTTTAGTTACCATTTCAACTTATTTCATCCCAATCATGTTCCACTAAGTAAACCAAGCCCTCCCCCCCCCCCCCCCCGGCCCTCTCTCCTGCTGAATACCTAAATAACCAAGTTAATATCGTAAATAAAATTAAAAAAAAAAAAACCAACTATGCATCCACAATATAGACCACCAAATCAATGTAAATGCTTAACTGATTTCCTTGAAGCTAAGTAACGGTAGACAAGATTTAGCTACACAAATAATACGATAATAAAAACCAACAGAAAATTTCAATGAAATTACGATCGACCCGACAAAAATAAAAAGGTAATATCCGCAAAATGACCAAAAAAGGAGGTCGCACAATAACAGTGTAGAGGTAGACATACTGGATTGAAGCTTCTTGTGCATCTTATTGATTTCAAGTAGAACTTCTTCTTGCTCTTTCCTCAACCGATCGAGCTCCTTCGAGTTTTCCAGTATTTTCCCAATGTCCGGCGACGACATCCCTCTTCCCTTCTCCCGTAGGAGATCGTGTCAGCTCAGTAGACAATCTCCACTAGTAATAGTAATATAGGATTGTCGTTATTCTTTTCCAAATTTTAACGTTGTCGAGAATAATAACTGAAGAAGAATCAGATTCGAAGATTAATTTCGCCTGAGAAATTTCAGTAATTTTATTCTTTCTTTTTCTTCTCTTAATTTCTACTAATTATATATTTGGCGAGGGTAGTTTGGGAAACACATAAAAAAGGGTGTACTTGTCGTGTATTAAAAAAAAATTACTACAAATTAATTATAATCATTTTTAAGTACGTAGTAATTCAAAATAAAAATTAGAAAAATTGACAACGAGCGGCTCCGGTAGTAAATGATTGAATATTTACTTATCCACGTGGCGTACGGATTCTGGTCAGTTACCCAGATGGGCACGAGTTGGGTACTCAACCATAAGAAGAATTGACTGGCTTATTCCTAACATGTTGAGTTAGCAATTTTTTGATTCTAAATCTCTCTGATATACTCGGGTACCTAATAAATAGGGTCGGGTCACCAGATATCTGACCTGTCCCTATTTTTTTTTTTTTTAAATTTGTAATGACTACTTAGCTAGATTAATAACACAAAATCATACACCAATGTACATGGTCTTCCAAAACTCTCTTCACTTCTCTAATTTTTCAAAAAATATAAATATCCAATAAGTCATATTACTAATTGAAATGACTCGTACTATAGTTTCAATTCATCTCAATTTTAATTATTAACATCTAGTGACAATGTATGATAATATTCTACCAAGACATATTTGCAATAAAATTAGTTTGAAAAATAAGTGAAAATAGAATGTGAAAAATTAAAGCGAATGACCTCTAAAGAAACGAACGTCCAATTAGTCGTTTGCATGCTCACTGGATTTTAGCGGATAATAACTTAGAAAAGGCAGAAAGATCCTTCAGATCCAATCATACCATTCATTATATTGACAATCTTGCGAAGTGGACGTCCAGATCACGACTGTATACATACATTTGCACAACCTTAGAGGAAGTGAACGTTCAGTTAATCGTCCAGATGCTCTTTGGATTTTAGCGGATATCCGGTAATAGTTTTAATAAAATTACCATAAAGTCTTTATATTTTATAATTTTTACACAATTACCCTTCGAGTTGGGTACTCGCGAGTTTTCATTTTTCTGACACGTATCCTAACCCGAAATTGCGAGTACCCTAAGCTGATCCGCTGAGGGAAATAATTTATGGTACCCTGTTTTTAACGTCAAATCGAATCCGATAAAATCGGTTCGGTTTTGAGTCATTGTGTTTTTTTGCCTACTACTACCCAAAGCTGTTGCCGCTCATTTTTTACCTGGTTGGTTTAATATCCGGCAAAACAAATAGGAGATAGCTTCTTTTTTTTTAACTAGGAGTATTTTTTTTCCCTCCTGGGATGATAGAGTGTTTTTGTTTAATTTTATAAGTATTCAAGTAATTTAAAAAATTAAAAGTAGATTAGCATCATTGTTTAACTATATTAGTGTGGTTCGTGTGGTATTTGATTAGTTGTCAGCTTGTCACGGTCAAATTCCTAATCGCATTATGAAAACAAGCGGAGAATTCTTTTTAGAGCTAATTAATTCAATAAGCAAAGCTCTATATTGTAAAAAAGAAAAGGTTCAAAATTAGTGGACAGATATGTGGAGCATTTTGAGACCCACTTTGACTCTTCATTCCAAAAATTAATATTTGTTTCACTTTTTATACAACTGTTGCATATATTAATTTATGAAATTAAAAAAAAAATTTATAAGTTTTTGTATTTAAAATATATATAAATTAATATACTCAGCAATTGTATAAATTCATAATATGTAAGATTCACAGAATGCTAGTTACAGGAAAGATGATTTGAGATGTGGCAAACAAAGGACGATATTTCCATCTTACCTCCTCCCCTAAAGATTGACTAGGAAATTACATGGAACAAGATGTAACTGCATGCATTCAAATTTGATACGGGTTATGACTATTAATTAGTACCATAAACACTATTTTCATTCTAATCAATATGCTTGGCTTGGGTCTACAATTTACAGCGGTCCCCATTATTTACAATTTCTTTTTGTTTCTTGTCTCCTAATATATACGTGGATTTAAAGGAAAACAAACATATGCGGTTTAGGACATTGGCTGTAAAAAATAATGGTCAAATCACTCATTAATCATCCATGGCACTTCATTTTTGGATCCGCCCGCCACACCATATCCTCAAACATTAATACTAAGAACTACCAAGTATTTAATTATTTTTTTTTAAAAACAGAATTAAAAGTACATATTCTTCGTCTATAGCAGATTCAAAGTTTAAAGGAGGCAATAATAAGCCAAAAAGTTGCATCCAAAAGAATTAAAACGATCATATATAATGGACCCAACGAATCATCAAATTCTGAAGTCGGCTAAAGCGGAAACACAATGATCTTTCCCCCTATTTAATCAGATTCAGACCCCCACTTCGCAAAATGACATCTGGTCCGTCAAAATTTATTTGAAATTTTCCTATGATTGATTTCCATCTTACGGTTCTCAATGGATCCCACTATAGAATCTATAGACTAACAAAGGAAAGTCAAGCAACGAGATATATCTGCAAAAGTGCCCCCCGCCCCGGGGACGGAAGGCTTTTTCAACTCAAATATTTGCTATAATTAAGAATAATCATTATTAAGGTTAATTAACACCGTCGGATGCTAATCTTAACAGATTGAAGACAAATAAATCGGTCCTTTCCTCGGTAAATCCATCATTAAATTAATTCTCCTAAGACCTAGTAGTATTCTTAGGATCATTTTTCCTTTTCTAGTCGACATCAAAATTCTCAGATTACGTTGGGCCAGCTCCAGCTCCAGCCCGGTCCTTTCCTTTTTTGTTCGTTCTTTCTTTCTTTCTTTTGTTTTTTGTTTTTTTTTTCGGTGAACTGAGAAATCAGATTTTTTAGGAGATTCAGATTATCAGGTGATTATTCAGTTTCAAACATTTTGCATTTCTTGCGATTTTTCTTTTCCGACTCAGACGTCGTAATTAAAATGATAGGTTTTTTTTTCCCCGTTTTTATATTGCATTTATGCATTACTTTCCTTGTAGTTATTGAATTGCTGCATTGCGAGTTTGAAAATTGGCATGGTATTTTCTAGCATGTTAAGATCCATCCGGAAAATCAGAAAATTACTAGTTTGATGTTTACTTTGTTTGGCGGTTCTGATTTGCAAAGTTTGATTCTTGATTGTTGAATTTCGACTGCAACTGAATTAGAAAGATCCAATTTTGATGGGAGGAACTATATTTATTTTTGTGAATTTCAATATTTAAGTGTCAGTGACGGTGCTGCCATGAGGATGCGCTCATTTGTTTTCTGAAGCAGCAGAAATTTGGAAGAAGCTGATTGGTTGAAGCTTCACTTTTGCCATTTGTGCAATTTTTTGCGTTTACTGGATCATGATGGCTAATATGGGGACTCCAAGGCGCGGCAGGTTCAATAATTTTACTACCTTTTTTATTTATTTTTTGCCTGCAAATAACTCGTATTGATCATCACTTTTCACTTGCTCAAGGAAAAGATGAGGATTAATTAACGCTTCTAGTTTTCTTCCCTATTGTTATATCAATGAAGCTACAATCGAAACCAATGAGTTGTTGAGCCTGGCATTTGTAAGTTGATATGTTTTTCCCTATTAATATGGCTGCAGCTTGCATGTAAGAAGGCCAAACGAAACGATGAGGCTACTCGTAACAACTTTTGTGGGAATTGTTTTCGGATTCTTCTTAGGTGTATCTTTTCCCACGATCTCATTGTCTAAGGTAGGCAGACTTTTTCTTTACTTCTGAGTGTTTCAATGGTCATATCTATTTAAAATTTTCTATACCTTCCAGGGACTTGCTCACCTAGTTTTTCTCTGTGTTCTGATGTTGCAGATGAATATAACATCAAACCTTTTCCCATCCATTGATCTTACTTACATAGAGGATAAGTATTCTGGCATCTCAACTCAGGCACTATTAAATGTCTGGTCCTCTCTTAAGGGTCATAGAGGCAATATGCACAAATCGAATGGCACAAAGGTATACCATGATCAGTGATAGTCACTTCACTCATTCTAGTGATATTACAGCTTCACAGAATCTTTTCTTACGACTTTTTTGTGGTGCATCTGTCTGTTGTACATTATTCTCCGATCCAAGTTTCAATGCTGTAATACATTTTCTCCTTTTTCGGCCACTTAGCCATCACGTTGTACATTCTGCTTCAATCCAAATTTCAATGCTGTAATATATTTTCTCTTTTTTCTGCCTCTTAGCCATCATGTGTTTCAATGGTAAGAGACATATTTCCAGGTCAAATTCATTAAATGTAAAGAGCACATTTCATCTGATCTGATACTGATGATATTGAGTTTTCTATTACCACTGTGGATATTGACGTGATCACATAACAATCTTAAATGGCAAAAATTATGACTTTAATCGTGAGGCTGAAGGAACTTTTACTGCAAATTAGAATTAGATGCATAGACACTAGGTAAGTTGGATTTCACCGTTGTTTCATGTTGTGCTGCATTTTGTGTAAAATAGGATTTTGTGTTTTTGGTTTTTTAGTTTTAATTGAATAATGTCCAAAGAAGACCCAGATTTAATGCATTGGGAATCTGATACCTCTCCTTGATAAAGTAATGATAGTTTTGAGTCTATAATAAAGTTAAAATTGTTATTTCTGGAGTCTCATGGAGAATCTCGATTTCATTTCTTTGAATTTAGTGGTAAATCCAATATGATTCTTTCATCTAGATATGATATACAAATTCATGAGTTCTGTAGCACTTCTGCATTATCCTAGTCCTAGTAAAAGTTATGGTTCATACTAAAACTATCTACATTGCGAGAATTTTCCTTTACCTACCGTAGATTTAACGAAATAAGAATTACACAAGGATTAAATTGACACGATGCATCAAAACTTGAGGATGAGAATGGAAATTTCCTGCACATTGCAAGCATGTCATCATTCCCTAATGCTGGTCCAGTCTTCATTTTTCAAGTGATTATAATGTAGATATGGTCTCCAACAAACCCTCGAGGCGCTGAGAGGCTTCCCCCAGGTATCATTGCATCAGAGTCTGATCTGTATCTCCGCAGATTGTGGGGTCTACCCAGTGAGGTATGTAACTTTTCTATAATCCTCCTTATATGCAGACTCTTTTTTTTTTTTTTTTTCATTTTTTCTTGTGTATGGCTAACTTTTACTACTGTTGTTTTCTTTTCTTTCTTTTTTCTTTTTAATTTTTCTTGTGATGGGTAGATCACCTGTCAACACTTACTATTTACACCGCCACCCCCCCCCCCCCCCCCCCAAAAAAAAAAAAAAGCAAAAAGAAAAGGAAAAATAGAAAAGACGACCACTTGCAAAATTATTGCTACTGGATTAATTCATGTCTACGGAATATGAAGAACATTAAGGTACTGAATACACCTAATAAATTAGTAATCTGCATTTCCTGCAAAGAATATCTGTAAAAGAATTTTAGAGAATTGGAAGTAGGCTAGCTGTCTCTATGACAGATAGCATTAAATTGCTTAAGAATAATACTATTTGAGAGCTTTCTGAAGTTGAACTCAAAGTGTTCAAATACAGAAATTGTCTGAGTTATTATCGAAGTGTTCAAATACAGAAATTGTCTGAGTTATTAAAACTTAGCTTCAGAAGAACTTTCCTTGAGGAAAATGTTGTCTTGTGGAAAATGAGTCATGCAGAATATCATTGCTAATAGTGTAAAACTTATTCTATGTTACTCTCTCTTGGAAATTCTTCATGTTGCAGACATGAAAGTGGTTAAACATCCCTAATTTTTCCTTGATAATTAAGTCAGATGTCCTTGTACACGTGGTTTAATCTGGTATTGGATACATTTCAGGACTTGCTTATCAGACCAAGGTACCTTGTTACCTTTACCGTCGGATATGAACAGAGGAAAAATATTGATGCTGCTGCCAAAAAGGTAGGATGTAATCCCCCCACTCCCCCCTCCCATTCTTCACCTTCTCCTTCTCCCTTCTTTCTCTTTCTGCTTCTTCTGCTTTTTTGTGTAAACAATTACAGTTTTTTTAATCAACTTATGTGTACAGAGCTTCACTCGTTAATGATTCTTCACAGTTATCAGAGAACTTTACTATCCTACTGTTTCACTATGATGGTCGGACAACCGAATGGGATGAATTTGAGTGGTCTAAGCGGGCTATCCATGTTTCTGTGCGGAGGCAAACTAAATGGTAAGTTGTGCCTTGACAACTTGTGTCATCCAAAGTTTGTTAAGAATATTGTTGTAGGGCTGTGGTATTCTCATGTTTTATATGCTGCTAGGTGGTATGCCAAACGTTTTCTGCATCCTGACATTATAGCTCCCTATGACTACATATTTATCTGGGATGAGGACTTGGGGGTGGAGAATTTTGACTTTGAGGAGTAAGTACCTCAAAAGCCAAATCATGCTGTGAGTTAAGATATTGTTTGTGGACCACAATAGTGATTATTAGTAACCATATGTAGATATATCAAATTGGTAAAGAAGCATGGTCTAGATATTTCACAGCCTGGTTTAGCACCAAATAGTGGATTAACATGGCAGATGACCAAAAAAACGAGATGATACTGAGGTTCACAAGTAAGGTCCCATAAATTTCTCTTAAGATGTGCTTTCCTTTTCCAAACCAGATGAATCTAGTGAATATAACACATGATTTGCAACTTTGTTTTCTTGCAGAGAAACCGAGGAAAGACCGGGCTGGTGCACTGATCCTCATTTGCCCCCATGTGCAGCGTATGTATTCACCATCAATATGAAGAATTATAAAATCCTTTCTAATGTCCTTTGAAAATTATATATAAATACCAATTTGTTACGGACAGATTTGTTGAGATAATGGCACCTGTTTTTTCTCGTGATGCATGGCGCTGCGTCTGGCATATGATTCAGGTCCTGGCATTGTCTTTTTACTTTTCTGATTCTTGATCTTTTCAAATTCCCTACTTTATCCTTGTGTCAAATTAAAAATGACAAAACATCTTCCCTCACCCCTTTCCCAAGCTCCTTCCCTTTCCTCAACCCTGTAGAAGACAAATAACCTTCGTCCTATCAAAATAAGGAGGAAAGAAAACCTAAAAATAGTTGCCTTGCATACTTGCAGAATGACTTAATTCATGGATGGGGTCTTGATTTTGCTCTTCGCAAATGTGTAGAGGTGAGTATTTATTGTTTTTGTAATGATACTGATATTCATTGCCTTTTGTAATAATGAACTCCATTATATCCTAATTTTGCATATTTCAATTGGTATAGCCTGCCCATGAGAAAATAGGAGTTGTAGATTCTCAGTGGATTGTGCATCAAACTGTGCCGTCACTTGGGAACCAGGTACATCCACATGCCATCCAGTTTAATATTTTAATTTGTGTTAAATTAATGTGGTGACAACTTTGTTCTTTTAACAGGGTCAAGCAGAGAAGGGCAAAGCTCCATGGGAAGGGGTAGGCTACAAGTCCATCTTGTTTTAGTCTTGGATAATTAGCATACAAGCATTTTGATTCTTATTTATCTATAGGCATACGTTTCTTCCCTGTTATCTAAATGGTATTTGTGGATCCCAAAGATCAAAAAAGGAGAAGAAAACACATGCTTCATAGGTTTTAAGATATCACCAGTCAATGCATGCTGAAGTTTGTAATTGTTGTTGCTCAGGTAAGAGAGAGGTGTAGAAGAGAATGGACAATGTTTCAGGATCGAATGACTGCTGCAGAGAAAGCCTATTATCTGGGAATGGGAATTGATCCACCTAATTCTACTGCTCGTTAGGTGGAACACATTTTTGTGAAAATCATTGTAATTATTGAGTCATTTTCTGAGGGTTAAAAAAAGAAAAAAAAAAAACAGAGTAGGAGCTCCAGGGACACAACTGAATTAGTTTCTCTTTTGTACTTATTCACTGCCTCTTATGTTGTGGTCACATTTTTTTTTGTAGGGTGAAAGAAATATTATATGCTTAATTAAGTCATAGCAAGGACCACCAGATTACAGAAAGAACTATTTTTCTTTTGGGTACCTTTATTTACTGGTTATTCTCGTTCCAGTAGTTATGGTCAGGTGGATGCCCAACGCAGTTTTTTCTAGTAAAAATGAAATCCAAGTTAAAAGGTGAGATCCACCCCCTCAACAGCAGCTGAATAAATAATTTAAGAGATGCAGCCATTGATGAATTGTTAATCGCTCTACTTGTCTAGATTTAACTTTATCAGCTGTACCATTTTCTAAGGGCATCATACAGTTTCATTTAATTATTAATTTTAACTTGAAAATTGTGGTGAAATATTGAACTTCAAATTTAATGATGGATATCTCGTTACTCATTTTACTCTTTAGAGCTGTATCCAGGTTCGGTGGTTTTTTCCCTTTAACACTTCTTTTTCTTTGGAAAAGAAATACTTTTACCATTAAGTTGCTGCAATCAATCAATAATCGTAAAAAAAATCAATATTAGTACCTAACAAACCAATTAAAGTAAATTAGATTTGTTCTCAAATTCCGCGCGTACACCTAGCAAATAAGTTTTTTGTATTTGAAAAAGGTGCCTGAAGAACTGGTTTTGAATAAATTGATAGGACTAACTAAGAAGGTTCATATATCAGTACCAACAATCAAAACAAACATCTATTTGGCTATGTAAAATCGAAGATTCAAACTAAACATTGATAGGACTAAGAAGGTTCATCTTTCAGTACCAAGGGCCAAAATTTAACATCGATATGGCCACGTAAAATCAAAGATTCAAACTTAAATTAAAATTTAACCTTTTATTAAATTACGTATTGATTTATTACAATTATTCGAGTGTATAATTATCTCACGACTAAAAATATCCTTTAGTAACTGCTTCCTCCAATTCTTGGAATTCCCAGGCGTCGTCTGCTGAATATTCTCCTGAAACAAAGGAAAGGGCAAAATCCAAATCAAGGTGAGAACTCAGAAGAAGAAAAGGGGAGAAGGCAAATCAAAGGGAGCGTAATCGAGAAGAAAATGTTACTATGTTCTAACTGCAGCTTAACAGTGATAAGCTTACGTATTACTTTAATTTCTAGGTTCACCTACAATTCACCGCGTCCAAACCCCATCCCCAACCTCTATATCTATCGCGCTATTGGAGACATCAAATGACAACAGGTTGTCCGAACCAATAAAACTTTGTTGATATTAAATGAAATCTTTCAAAAACAAATGAGCAAATGTAAAATCAAAACATACAGCAGTAATAATTTAATATGAGTAAAGGCCTTACCAATTGAATCTCTTCGCAAAGCTGTCAAATGAGCACAACTGCATGTAAAAATCAATTCAAATTAAATTAGCTATGATAAATTTACATAGAAATAAGTCCCCACCTAAGATGTATACTTTTCCTATCTAACATTTTCTCTGAACATGTAACCTCTACAAAAGGTCAGTGTACGGTGGATACAGTAACTACAATTGTATTAACATACACTACCTGCCCAGAGCCTTCCCAAAATCTGCACAAAGGGATCGAATATATGTCCCTTTTGAGCAAGTCGCCCGAAATATCAGATTTTGTCTGCAATAGACAAGATCATCAATGAAATAGTTAGAGAGCCATATCTTCATAAGGACGTGCAAACAAGGAGAAAAATATACAAAATCTTCAAGACTATTTATATTGGATTGAGCGAAATGATAAATGTGTGTGCATTCTGCAGAAAGAGTTCTATTGGTAACACAAAACACACAACATATTGAAGTACATTTGGCTCACACACTGCAGTTTGGATTTTGGTACAACACTCAGAACCTTGAATAAATAATCCACTAACTAATGCAATGCATGTATACACAGACTCACACACAGATTTTCCTTCCCTTCCCCGGGCCAAGTTTGCGTGTCTATTAATCACAAATACATGGGTGCAAGGTGTGAAATGGCTAAACAGTATGATGACGAAATCAGCACGACAAACTTTGACATCATGTAATGCCAAGTATCCAATAAATTACCTGTCATCTAAGCTTCGCTCCACATCAAACTGGAAAATTGATATTCGTCTGGGTGAAAGTTCAATGCTTTCTCCTCTTCTCGCTTTCTCATACATCTTCTCCCCACTAACCTATCACAAGGAGAATAAACAAGTAATCAGACGGTCAAGCCCTGATTTTTGTCCAAGAAGAAATACAACTTCAAATGCCAACTCAGTTCAATTTCAAAGTATCAACTTAAATGGGAAATTAAGAGTAGGATATCGAAAAAAAAAAAAAAAAAAAACCCACCAGCGGTTTTTCCTAACTCAGGTAGCTAACATTATGTTCAGGGAATATGTGTCATGTGCCAAAGACCTAAAGATTAAAACATGCAAAAGATAAACCACTCCCCTAGTTCAAAACACTACCAAGATCAACCGGTATGATGAGCACAGTTAAACTTGCAAAAATCAACCCCTCAAAATAAATTAAGATTGGCAGAATTGGGTGAATTGCTACAGTTGATAAAAATGTTTTAACCTGCCTCTTACAAATCTCTTCATTTCAAGTGCACAGTAGACAACTGTCATATCTACCACACAAAATACACATTCAGCCCCCATTGCCCCCATTGTTATAGTATTTACCTTCAACAGTTCAACTGATAAAAGCAGCTAGGAGCACTCTAGTGTATATAGAGCAAATTAAACCCTTGACTCATCATTTTCATGTCTGCTAACACACAAAAAAACACAGCAAAAACCATGAAAATAGTCAGGAAATTCATCTAAAATCAACCTAACAAGAGCATATCATCTCAAATCAGGTGACACAATGAACAGTCCCGAATTAGCTATGAAGAGACACCAATGATATGAAATGTAATAAAAAACCAAAATAGACTACCACATTGCAGGAAAGCATCTTTAAAACTAATATGCCCTACAATCAAAAACTGCTGGGAAAACTTCTTACTTTGATGGCAGAGAACATTGGGGGGACTTGCCATATTTCGCCACAAAATGATGCAGCAGTTTTCTTTATGTCGTCATCCTTGATATGTTCCCATGGCTCACGTTGAATGACCTAGATAATACAAAATCATAGCAATCAAGACTCTAGGTGATTAAAACTTCACAAATACCCAAGCCATTATTGCAAGTTTATATGTTTTTAGTACAAACAGAAATAAACAATCAAGTCCTTAGCTCATATCCTACCCATTACAAAATAATTTATAATATTCATTTAGGGGTAATTAACTCACTGGTGAATCAGCATCCCAAGTTGAAGTGGCTTCCCCTAAGCGGAAGATCCCACTATAACCCTTAATCATACCTTGGTACCTGCAAGGAAACATTCAAGACCTCAGAGAAAATTTTTCTGTATTAGTCTAGTTATATTGACACAACTGCAGTAGAAATTGTAATAGTCCTCAAGTGAGATGTTTTCGAAGGAAGGAGAAGGGAGAAAGCAGAGGGAAGGAGAACATTCCCAGGAAAACTAAAAATTTAGCTAATTCCCCGACCTCTAAATGTAAATATGGCAACCTCACCTATCAACCACTTTTGTTGCTTTACCAACACATACAATTAATAAACCAGTTGCCATGGGATCTAGAGTTCCAGCATGCCCCACCTGTGAATGGCAATTCAGTGGAAAATCAGATGAAAAGTAAAAGAAATGGAGCAGGAAGAAAACTCGATGCAGTTAAATATCAAAGAAGCACCTTTTTCACCTTGACCAGGCGACGAAGCTTGCCACAAACTGTAAACGAAGTCCAACCTGTGTGCCAAACTGGATGTTTAGTTATTGGAACGTTTTGTAAGAGAAGACAAGTGAACAGACCCAAGATTCTTTACTCAGTAGTTACATTAAACTCAAATTAATCTGTCTTAAAAGTTCAATTGTTAGTTATGTTATAGTAATCAATTTATCTGGATGAACACATGAAAGATAACAATAAATTCTCTCCTTTTAATATGCAATTCTTCCCCAGTGCTAATTTTGTGGTCTGGAACATATCTACAATATTGATCTCCAGAGAAGCCTATAGATGACTAAAGTTCAGTCATGAGGATTTCATCTAATTAACATTTTTGATTTATTCTGCTACCAAAAATCACCATTTCAAGAAACCAATAAAAGAATA